>NQII01008032.1:0-11404 GCA_002778355.1 Clitarchus hookeri | reverse complement strand
GGGGGGGGGGGGGCTACACGATATTGAGCAGGCGTACCAGTTTTTTTGGCTCTTCAGTGTAGCATCTGCGCTGTGAATTTCTCTGCCCTTTTTATTCTTCGAGGTCAAAGATCGGTTTTAGCTGTTTCCGAAACTAAGTTTCATTTCACTCAGAACGCAATCAGCTGTAGGTACGTCCCGTGATGCTCAAAAATAAATGTAATGGTCCACGTTGTGAACTCTGATGCAGATTTTGCAGACATAAAATGTCTTGCTATCTCACAAACGGTGCTATTAACACAGTGAGTGCCTGAAATACCCTACCTTGTAGTAAAAACGAGCGAGCGCTTACAAAGTCAAGTCTTTGTCCGTCTCCCTATTCGTGCTCGTTCGAAGCAACTTCTTTTATTCTGCCAAATAAAATTGCTAATTACTCTAATTCACAGTGAATGCGTCGTTCTTTTCTTTCATCAGAAAAATTCATTAATTTCCAAGGGAGGAAAAAGTTGAATTCAATGCGAAACAGAACTCGATACCGATAATTTGCAGTTTTGGCTTGTTTTTAAGAGTTTTTCAACTGAGTTAAAAATGTGAAAATATGTAACATCAGTCTCCCAAGTAATTCTTTAACCGTTTATAATGACTTTTTTTACTTTCTTTTAATCTAGTGGGAATGAGAACAATCTCAGATATAAGTGCATTAATCAAAACAAGTAAAATAATCTGACTAAAACAGAACACTCTTTTAATATAGGTATTTGATGCGCAAAGATAGGCTACCACTCTTCCATATACTGCGATGTTATTATACTATACACTTATCTTTTAAAATTTTAATATTATTTTTGAAAACATAATCTCTCTTTGAAGTCAATTCATCAATACCGAAATCGTAACAGCTCCATTGCACATCTTTATGCGATATAATAAGACCTACGGTTGCTCTGTGGTTGGAGTGCTTACGTTAAATTGCTGTCAAGCAGATCGATGTTGAAGAGGAAAGAANAGACCTACGGTTGCTCTGTGGTTGGAGTGCTTACGTTAAATTGCTGTCAAGCAGATCGATGTTGAAGAGGAAAGAAAATGCAATCTACCTTACTACATGACACTTTTGTGTGTAGAATTTCTATCACAAGTATGGCTCATTAGCTTCTCTCGAGGAGTCACATTGTTGAGACCAACGCCGCAGGCAGCTGTAGTGCGTTCATTCGACTAAGTTTAACTGTTTGAAGCCATTAATTAATAAATTGAGTTGTTCCGAGCTTGTGTTCAAGTCTCATTCATTATCAGGTTAGTGTTGTTTCACTTTCGTGGAGTTTTGTGACAGTTTCCATTAATTCTCAGCTCCCTACTAATGAAACTTTTTAATATTTTACGTTAAAAGNTCGTGGAGTTTTGTGACAGTTTCCATTAATTCTCAGCTCCCTACTAATGAAACTTTTTAATATTTTACGTTAAAAGGTTAATGACTCGGTGCAAATTCTGCTAAGTTTGTTTCACCATTTTCATTTAATGTTACCGACAGGATTGCTTTTATTGTGACTTTCAATACCTACTACGCGATCGGTGATACATTCAGTGAGTGATTAATGCTCTGAACTACCTAACCGACGCTGTGGTCCGTGGCGATACACTCNCGATCGGTGATACATTCAGTGAGTGATTAATGCTCTGAACTACCTAACCGACGCTGTGGTCCGTGGCGATACACTCGGCGCTTAAGTGAGTGAGTGAAGAGATTTGGATGGCTCTTAATTTTGAAGTCTTTGGAGCTGATGAGGGTTAAGCGAGGTGAGTATGGTGCGGTACCGGAATGAGAGAGTGGGGGAAACGGGAGATCCCCGAGAAAACCCGCTGACCAGCGGCATCCTCGGACATGATTCCCAATTGCAAAAATCCGGGAGTGCCCTTTCGGGGATTTGACCCGGTTCGCCTTGGTGGTAGCCGAGTAGTCTATTCACTACACCACCGCGGCCCCGGCGCTTAAATGTCCGCGTTAAATTCTACGGTAAGAAATAAAAGTGTGAGTTCATTTAAATTGTGATTTAAGTTTCATGTTCATATATTGGACACAATCCGGTGCAGGAAAGCTGGGTTATTAGTGAACAATTTGTTTTGAGTCCCAATATATAACCAAAGTCGTTACTGGGGCATTAATAAAATGGCAATGTTTGGCATACTGGCTTTGTCTTACGTTTGCATATTTAGAAAAAGGTAATCGTGAAACCGATTTTTGGTTCGGATGAGAAAGTAAGAATTAACTAGTGGTTATCTCGTGTGTTGGTAATTATCTAGTGAAATGCATCATATATGTCTTTATTATAACTCTGTGTAGACAGTTTCAATATCATTTTTAAAAATGTGTATAACAGTAATATCCCCGCTTCGAGTGAAATGGAAGGTTATTTTTAAACTATATGCGAACAGTAATTCACTATTATAATACAGAGAGCGGCAGAAATAACTCCCGAATTTGCCACCGCCATGGGCTCGGCGCTAGTGGTGGTAGGCGGCCCGGGGTTGTGTCATAGTGCAGCACCACTGCTGCCATTTCAGTCGCCACCATGGCATGGAGCGGTGAACATCGTGCGTTCGTCCTTGAAACCTATTTTAAAAATGGCGATTCTGTAATCACAACGCAGAGATTATTTCGTACGTGCTTCGGAATAGGTCGGCACGGTGCAGTCCCTGACAGGAAAACCGTTCTATTGTGGGTTAAAAATTTTAGAGTCACAGGTTCGGCTTTAAAAAATGCACCGCCAGGTAGACCTCGCAGCGCTCGAACTCCACAGAACGTTCAATTACTCCAACAAGCAGTTACCAAATCTCCAAGACGTCCAGCCCGTAGGCACGCTGCCAGCTTGGGAATATCTGATCGTAGTGTGAGAAGAATTTTACACCAAGACCTCCACTTTCATCCGTACAAAATCATGGTTGTGCAGGAACTTAGTGAACGTGATTGGGCCAACCGTATTGCATCTTGACAGGCTATCCTGGAAAACTTTCCAACAGACGCAGTTGTGCTCTCAAGTGACGAACCACATTTTCATTTATCAGGATTCGTCAACAAACAGAATTTTCGATATTGGGCAGAAAATAATCCTCGGCAACTTCGTGAGCGACCTCTCCATAGCCAACGTGTCACTGTTTGGTGTGCTGTAGCAGACTTTGGAATAATAGGCTCGTACTTTGTTGAGGAGAAAGGACGAACAGTTACAGTAACGTCTAATCGTTACGTAGAAATGCTACACAACTTCCTGGAGCCGAAACTGAATGAACGTGGAAATCCTGCTGTATGGTTTCCACAGGATGGTGCCACCGCTCACACAGCAAGAGAATCTACAGCGGTCCTAAGACAAATGTTTCCAGGGCATTTAATCTCACTGCAAGGCGACATCCCGCGGCCAGCTCGTTCACCCGATCTTACCGCCTGTGACTTCTTTCTCTGGGGTTACCTGAAGAGTAGAGTCTACAAAAACAAACCGACGACAATCGATGAACTCAAAGTTGCTATACGACACGAAATCGCGGAAATTCCACAAGAGATGACGAGAAGAGTAATGCGTAATTTCAGAGTGAGGCTTCGGACATGTCACGGTTGGCATTTGAGTAAGATTATTTTTAAAAAGTGAAAATTAAAAAAAAGAATATGTTTAAAAATTAAGTGACAACTAAAAAAAGATTATTTTTAAAGATTAAGTGAAAATTAAAATAATATTATGTTTAAAGATTAAGTGAAAATGAAAAAAATTAAATCAAACTTAATGGCAAACATAATTATTTTAGATGGTTTGATAAAATTTTTACTAGAATCGTTTGTGTATTTTTTATTAGCCGTTCAAATTCGGGAGTTATTTCTGCCGCTTCCTATATATTGCACAGGTACATATAATATGCTCATTTATATCTGGAATATGAAAAAATTTAATTTACAAAATACCACGCCTTTAAAACCGAGAGTATGCAGCTAGGGACGGAGATACTACGTGAAAAAGTTAGTATAGTCCATTTACGGTTACATCCAACATTTCTGAAGCCCTGCTAAAGTTCTACTTCCAGGATATTCCTCCGTCGCAAGCAAACAAAGCTTAGCCTAGTCTGGAAAATTACAGCAAATAGACAACGCACCGTATTCGTGCGCATTCAGTATAATAATATTTTTCGTAAGAACTATTTATTACTAGGTATTACCAACACACTTATTTCCCCCCCCCCCCTGTTTTTATTCATAAGATACCTTTAACTCGAGAGAAATTTAAAACGCTTGTGATACATAACATAATTACTAAATAACCAAGCACATCACACATGGGGTGATTTTTCAAAGGTTTTATTCAAAGTGTGAAGAAACCGTGAACAGGCTATACAAGAGATAACTAAAACGTTTACTAGTAGAAGGCCTCTGGACGTAGTTACTTTGGACACCAGCTTACAAGAAGTGATCGAGTACCAAAAATGTTAATGTCTGTGAATGTATTAGGCGTAATTTGTGCTCCAGTTTCTTAAATAATATCCCATTGCTCGCTGACTAGCCTCTTGCCATGGAAAAAATCATTAATAATAATCATTTAATGGAGCGGAATGAGTTTTCTTCCAAAATCCTCAAGTAGTTGAGACGTTTAGACACACTCAAAGCATTCACGCATACTGCGATTTTTTTCTGTTGTTATGTTTAGACAGCCGCTTTGACAAAGCTTAGGAAGTCTACCTTTACAGAGTGTATCTAAATTCAACCAACAAACTTCGAAATTAAACACGGGAAAAAAAAGTTGTACTCATATGTACGACCTATTTGAAGTTGGACCTGAAACAATAGTTTATTGCAAATATTGGAANGTTTTTATTCATAAGATACCTTTATCTCGAGAGAAATTTAAAACGCTTGTGATACATAACATAATTACTAAACAACCAAGCACATCACACATGGGGTGATTTTTCAAAGGTTTTATTCAAAGTGTGAAGAAACCGTGAACAGGCTATACAAGAGATAACTAAAACGTTTACTAGTAGAAGGCCTCTGGACGTAGTTACTTTGGACACCAGCTTACAAGAAGTGATCGAGTACCAAAAATGTTAATGTCTGTGCATGTATTAGGCGTAATTTGTGCTCCAGTTTCTTAAATAATATCCCATTGCTCGCTGACTAGCCTCTTGCCATGGAAAAAATCATTAATAATAATCATTTAATGGAGCGGAATGAGTTTTCTTCCAAAATCCTCAAGTAGTTGAGACGTTTAGACACACTCAAAGCATTCACGCATACTGTGATTTTTTTTCTGTGGTTATGTTTAGACAGCCGCTTTGACAAAGCTTAGGAAGTCTACCTTTACAGAGTGTATCTAAATTCAACCAACAAACTTCGAAATTAAACACGGGAAAAAAAAAGTTGTACTCATATGTACGACCTATTTGAAGTTGGACCTGAAACAATAGTTTATTGCAAATATTGGAAAAAATATTTGAAATGGAACACAAAGTGTCTATATAATGGGTAACTGAACAAATGTCTGAAAACATCACAACACCTGTCGTTCTCATTACATAATTTCATGTAAATAATCACGGTTACTATCCTCATATCGAACTAACCGCCATAACGCGGTAGTGTATGTATTTAGGATTTAAATGAAGGATTATTAACTCACATATCGCAATTAACAAAAATTTTGCCTTGTGTTAATATCCTAAGCCTCGCCGTTTTCGAGTAATTCTAGTTTTAATTTAAAAATAGTGCTTACCAATACCTGGTAGGTGAGCAACACGCATAACATGCAATAACACACTGTTGCGGATATCAAAGAGAGGGGAAAATTCCAGAGAGACGTACATAACAGTGGCACTGTAATAAACTACTGTAGTACTTCAGGTCCAACTTCAAAAATGTGTACCGCCCTTAGAATTCACATTAGACCATATGTCGTTTATATGATTTCAAATCCCTTTTAAGTGATAAACTTGCAGCCGAAGTTTGTCGGTTGGATTTGTATACAGGCTGTATATATAATACAATTTGCAAGAAAACATTATCTTAGCTAGTGGGTGAACAGTGGGATGAATATACGACAGAAATAAAATTACACGTAAATAAATTCAGGTTCTTTCAGAGCATAAAAACAAGGAAATATGGTAGGCATGCCTTTAACTGCGAAAATCGTTAGTGCGATGAGGCTCGAAAGCTTTGTTTGCAAAATTGTAAAATGAATAACAAATATAATTTAAACAGTATCGTGAGATAGTAAAATGGTATTTGTACTTACAGTGTTCGTGCATTGAAGTGAAGNACAAATATAATTTAAACAGTATCGTGAGATAGTAAAATGGTATTTGTACTTACAGTGTTCGTGCATTGAAGTGAAGTGGGTTAATGATGTATACGTTAAACGTATTTGTTGTAAAATGGCTTATGCCTATGTATTAAATATATTGGGGTAAACAAAACTCTATTCTTATCTAATTATATGAGTTTTATATTTGATTTTTTGACATTGCCTACTCTAAAGATGTCAGTTTAATCTGTATTTTGAAGATACTAGGTTTATGTGCAGTTATGTCCCAAGCCGTGTAATTTTACGTATGTAGTCCAGGTAAAATACGCAGAGAAGTTGTTATTTTTAAGCCACTTCACTGAATTTATATATCCCTTAAAAACTCAGGAGGTGTATTTCAAACATGGTGAATGTATATTGCAAAATTCTGCAGATGCATAGAGCTAATACACATTCCAGAAGAAATCAATGCTTGTATATCCTGGGCAAAGTTCGCAAAAATCGACAATTCTCAACAAAATTGCTAAAACGTACAAATATCACTTTTGCATTTAAACGATACTTTGTTTACACGATCCAACGGTGTGTAGCGCTGCCTACCTAGAACTCTTTGCTGTGTTTATGGCACCGGAGCAAATGAGCCATAAGGGCGATACTAGCGTGCACTTCAAATTCGTAATTTCTCTACGCGCAAAACAAAACTGGCGAACAGGCTTTCCGTCGTGAAGCGTGTAACTGCTAGGCTCTAATGTAGTGACCCGATAATGTTATTAGTGGAAACCTTGTACCAAAGTTCAATGCAGACTACATGCTACTTTCACAGATATTCACTAAGTATATTTTGAAATAAAGCAGCAAGAAAATGCCTTTATTTCAGCTACGCTACATCCTTCCTAGACAGTGTTTCTAACATGTTACAGCCTTGAGCCATACGTTTACAAATATTGTTTCACGGTCTGCAGAACGCGTGGTTCATAATAAGAAGCTGTAGTGAAAACATGCTGAGTTGTTTGAGTCTGCATCCAGTTCTGTTCTTACTTATTTATTTCATTGAAGTGTACATAACTACAAAGATGTAAGTGCCCATTCATAATGGATTCTTGATTCATTGCTATTTAGAACGTAAACTAAGATTAAATCATTATGTGCGTATAGTTGAGGATGGCGAAAGAACAAAATGCGAATAGTGCCACTGCTAAATGTTACCCGACACCAAACGTTATAGATTCAGTTGACCGTTTAACTGTGGGAAGAAACTATACGAACAAAAAAATTTGGCATTCGGTTTCAAAACGTATTCCTATATTCCAAATTATTTCAACACCCCAACTACCGATGCCTCAGGTAGAGAATTGTGCGATGCCATCAACCAAAAGAAAGCTGAATTCCACGTTATTATTCTACATAGTCACATGTGATAAACAAGAAATATTATTTTAGCATTGGATTACAAAGAACGTAGATTCCTTTCTTAGTTTATCGATAGTAAATATGTTTGCATATTCCGAAACGACACGTATGCAAAAATTCGAATGTCACAGTTTCCTTGAAAGAAACCAAATTAGTTTATGTAATGTTTACGAGTATAATGTGAACACATACGTGAGTTTAACAGACTTTACATAACTTACGTATGTGATGATGATGTAATGAGAAATACTATTTAAAGGTAATATTGAATTTTATGAATTATGTAATTATACTTAAATATATAGATCGAATAAGATTTAGTTAGTCTGCGAAATTTTTACATATAAAAACACAGCTAGAAATTCTGAGATTATTGGCCAGTGGGCAGTTTATGTCACAAAAAAGGGCAATTACTAAATTTAAATCTAGCTTGTAGTAAAAGTATCAAATAAATATAGTTCACCTATTATGAATTAGTAAAAAATGGAATCCGTAGCAGCACTGTAAGTGGATGATAATGTGTGATGTAATTAACACCACAAAATATTTTTCTGAGTAAAAGTGGTTGACTTTTAGGTAACTTATGAAAAGTCGTTTAATTGCCTTTATGCATCAGAAGATTAACGTATCGCTTGCAGGAGCACAGATAATGATAAAAACGAAGATTCCAGTTTAAATTAAATAAGAATTCCAGAAAAAAAAGAACAGATACTTTTGAACGTGTTCGTGTAAAACGTCCACGAACTGAATTATATAAACGTGTTAGTATATACGAGCTTACAAACGAGGACTCTACAGCATTTTATCTTGGTTCGCGCATATCTCACATATTACTCTCCAGAGAAGGACGACTTCGCTTGTAGCATTCGTAAATATATGAGGTTTCTCGGAGCTAAATAGGTCCATTTATTGTCAGGATACATACAGCTTAGAAATCTTACTGCGCAAATAAAAAATAAAATTCCAGTTTATAAAGTAAGTTTTAAAAATTATAAATTGAACTAATAAAATTGTAAATAACTTTTTCGTTGCCGCAATTCGTTTAAAGTATTTTTAAAGTTTAAAGACCAGGCCATTTTTCTGGCGCTTCAAATTTTTCCTTTGAAAACTGGCCAACAAATCTCGCACAATAGTCCCTTGTGATGATCTTCCAGAAGACGAAAATTTTAAGATTCATTGGGAAAATTTTGGACTGTGCAAGTAAGTTATTGTAGAGGTGAAAATGTATAGTTGTGTATTCTTAGATGAGTTAAAATTCATTTAATTGTTTTAATATTGATAACAATAACTGAAATATTACAACCAGTACATTCCATCGTATAATATAATATAAAAATTATAATTTTCTCAACTATTTTCTTTTTAATTAAGAAAATTTTAAATATTGGCGATGATATTGTAATTTATGGTTCAGGGAAGAGACTGAGTCATTATAAGGTTTAGCTTCAAATGTTTAGTAACTATTATAACCTTAACATACAGTTTGTGTATTTCATACTGTTATTCGTGACATATAAGCGTCTTGTTAAAAATATTTATCTGGCCTATTTACGCCTTTATTTCTGGCAGACTTCGTTATTATTATCATGCAGTGAAATCATTCAGATATTGGTTCCCCTCGGGTTTCATTAGCCGTGGTATGCTAACAGAGGAAAGCGTTAACTATGTGACTAAGCGAGGTTTCCTAGCGCACTAACTCTGCTAAGAGATTTTTGAATGCAATGTGTTCAGCTTTTCTGGTTGTACGGTTGCAAGTGGAATTAATATGTGAGGTGATCTAGCCACCGAGCTGTGGAACCTACCTGTAATATAGTTTATTCTTTAGATTACATAGTTAGGCAACAAGAATGAGGTCGGATGCTATTCGTATTTTAATGTTGATGGTAACGAAGTTAAACTTTGTACATTACATATTACCTCAAAAATGTCTAATTTTTCTCACCTTCAGAGAGTTTTGCGGTGTGTGCCTCTCGTCTTCGTGAACTCGACAGCGTCGAGAAATTCGAGAATAATTATTTGGGAATTACTTTATATTTAACTGGCGGAAGGAGAGTAGGTCGAAATCCCAAACCCCTGGGGTCAAAAAGACTGTAGGCATGAAACAAAGAAAAAGTTTTTAATGTATTTTGTTGCAAGAAGTACTAATGGAGGTAGCTCAGTTGCAACACACTTGACTCACATTCGGGAGAACGCGGTTTCAATTACCGGTCCGGCCATCCTGATTTAGTGTTTCCGTGGTTTCCCCAAATCACCCGACGCGAATGCTTGGGTGGTTTATAACTACAGGCCACGCGCGATTCCTTCCCTATTCCTGCTTCTCTGAGCAACTTGCTCCGTACCTCTTACCTTGCTGTCTACGACACGTTAAGTCCGACTTACCTACCTGACAAGAAATAACGAAGTTCGTACTTTGCAGAATCCGACGTCGCCACGTGCAAATTTTAGGTACACGAACCAAAGTATTATTGCTCATACTGAAGCCATGCTGGCTCTAAATCAAACGGATTAAAATTGATTAAGCTTAAATTGTGTACCTGATTGTAAAACAAACGCTCAACTCGTTGAATCTATTCAAAGCAAGCTAATATGCAAAAAAATCCAGCATTTATAAAAAAATGTTTACCATTTCGTGGAGTAAAAAATGACGAAAACTCCCCGCGCAATCCCCAGACATGATATAGGATTACAAGCAATGTTGCTGTGATGCTAAGGTACTTCCAGGTCAAAGAAAACCTGTAATTTAAACTTGCTGGCAAGATATGAAGTGGAGTGGTGTGGGCGGGTCTTAACATCGTGGTATTGAGAGCCGGTGAAGGTGAAGCGAGGTGGGTGTGGAGCAGCGCCGGAATGCAAGGGCGGGGGAAACCCGCCGACCTGCGGCATCGTCTGGCGCGATTCCCACCTGCGAAAATCTGGGAGCCACCCCGCCGGAAATCGAGCCTGGTCCACCTTGGTGAGGAGAGCGCTCTAGCCGTTTCGCCACCGCGGCCACTGTGTTGGCATGAAATCAGAGGTTAGTTCTACCTGCCAGTTTCACCGTGCTCATTGCTATGATAATGGTAGCGAAGAGATAACCTCCACACTAACTTATTTTGCAGGTAAACTGCCTTAGTAATTGCGACAATATGTCTCTTCACTTCCTTGTAACACCGAAATCTGACTCTTCCGCTATAGATTTCTCAGTGATTGTTATTTGTTAGACACCGGCGATCGAAACCTCCTGGCAACAATTGGCTACAGCCCATGGCAAGCCGGGCGTAGCGCCTTACATTAAAGACCAGTTTATCAGCATTTCGTGTAACGTATGGTCTACTTTCAAATTACGTTTTCAATTTATCTGAACTCTCTTCGTCGCCTATGCTGACATCATAACCACACCATGGAAAATAAATCCGCAGCTCTTTGAAGACCAGAATAGATCACAGTTCTCGAACCTTCGTGACCTATTTCTCATTTCTTTGGGCTCTCGTATTCGTTAAGTTTCTTGATTCGTTGGTCATTGTTCTGTCATTTTTGTTTCGTGTGATTCCTTGTTTGACGGGGAGATAATTCATGCGCCGTTAATTATTTTTCATGGTTTTTGTTCAGTGTTGTGTTATGATAACATTTGTAATATAAGTACCTTGTTTCACTGTAAACGTACGTTGTCTCTGATCGCATGTTATAAAATGTGTAAAGCTATTCCTTAGGTAAACAAGATACAATGCATAATGTGACTCGTATCCTAAAGTGATTATTGTGGAAGG
>NQII01008031.1:16156-81986 GCA_002778355.1 Clitarchus hookeri | reverse complement strand
ATAGTATTTATCATTTTGTGAAATTATTTTGTTGCCAATTGGAGGTACTTTTAAAGCTTCGTGTAAATATAAATTTCGAGTGTAGTGATGAGCGTTTCCCAGTAGTATTAAAAATTTATTTTGAACTGTTTGTAGTGATTAAATTAATATTTTGGTGGCATTTCCCNAACTGTTTGTAGTGATTAAATTAATATTTTGGCGGCATTTCCCCAGATTTCGTTTCCATACATTAAGGCCACTCTGACTAAAGATGTTTCTGTTAGTAGTTTGAGACGCAAGGGGAGTCTGGGGATTTTAAAAGTGGGTATAGATTGATTAGCTTTGCCATTGCTAATTTACGTGTTTCTTTTATTTGTGCACGCCACCTTAATTTTTTGTCAATTATTATGCTTTGATATTTAGCGTGTGTAGAGTAGGGGATTTCTGCGTTATAGTATTTGAGGGTTTTATGGTTTTCTGGTTTCCTTCTCCTTGTAATAAATAGAGCCTGGGATTTTTCCGCGTTAATTTTGATTTTCAATAGCTCGTACCACTGTCTCAGCTCGTCTAGTTGTAGTTGTATGTATAAGTGAACATAATCTATTAATCTATCATAAGCAAAGATAACGGTGTCATCAGCATACATTTGAATTTTTGCATAATTGCTGGGGATATCTGCTGTATAGATGTTATATAATAGTCCAGTCAAATAGGGATTCAACCTCGGAATAAAAGTTATAAAAATGAAAACTTGCATACATCTTTGTTTTGACATTTTAAAGGTTAGCTCAAAAGTCTCATAGAATCTCGTGTCCGCGTGTCAATATATTCAAGGTCAAAGGTCGCGAATATAGGTTTTTTTGTTAATATCTTGTTTCCTATGCTTCAAATGATGTTTAAAGTTATTATAAAACCGGTAGAGCATAAAATTCTCTACACATTTGGTTTTAGACGATATGTTATATAATAAACCGTTCTCGAGATAGAGTGCGATGTGTGGGAAGCGCCTATACGTTTATAGGATAACGTTATGTCAACTATGGAATACAATGCATAGTACAGTTTATAAATTTAATTTTTTTCTGGAAATGTTATAATTATGGAGAAACGTAAATTATTTACTTATTTATAACTAATATTTATATATATTATTCATAAATAAGACATACGTTTGATAATATTTAGTTAATTTATATTAATAATAAGATAATGAAATTAAATAGTTTAAATACAATATAATTAAATATTTATTTATTATAAGTTTATTGTAAATCTATTACAATTTATTTAAGTTGAACTCTAAGGCGGATTTGTTTTTGTTACTCTGATTATCAATAGCAAGCATGCAGCTTAATATTCCTCTTGATCGTCTTCATCTTCTGGTCGCCCAAATTGAATTTCCAGTTCGTTATCATCATCCTTTATGTCTGTTATATTCGGCTCTAAAGCTTCAAGGACCTCAGGTACATATTCACTTTCTTCATCAAGAACATTTGGATATAATGAAGCGTTGAGGCATGCTTGTCCGTTACACTGGCCACAAACTGAGGAGCATTGCAACCCTACTTTTCTACATCCACAACTAGCATCACAGCCTTTCTTGCAATTGCAGAAGATCGTACTTAGTAGTTCTTCTAGTGCTGGTGGTAATAGTGTTGTCGTGGGTTCCAGGATTTCGTTTTGCAATATCCACCCACATTCCTTGGGTTCTAATTATTTCCCTGACCAAGTTTGGATCTGGTAGTAGACACGATAGATATGCTGTCGAGCTGCTGCACCGGTCTTAACAATTGAACACCTGCCCCATCTTACTATTATATAAATAGAATTGTCGTGCTAGGGGCCCCGTTTCGGGAAATAATATAGGTAGGTATATCCAAGCATTTACACTGTTCGAAAAATAAATACTTAATCTCTTTCCTACTTATTATTAATATAAATTAACTAAATATTATCAAACGGATGTCTTATTTATGAATAATATAAAAAATATTTTTTGTAAGTAAGTAAATAATGTAAGTTTCTCAATAATTATAATATTTTAGTAAATAATTGATTTTATAAACTGCATTGGATTCCACAGTTGACATAACGTTATCCTACAAACGGATTGGCACTTCCCACTCTTCACGCTTTATCTCGAAAACGGTTAATTATTTAAAATATCGCTTAGGACTGAATTTGTAGATACTTTTATGCTCTAAAAGTTCTGTAATAACTTCAAACATAATTTAAAGCATAGGAAACAAAATATTTACAAAAAACCGATTTTCGCTACCTTTGACCTTAAATGTCTTGACACGCGGACACGAGATTCTGTGAGACTTTTAAGCTAACTTTAAAAATGTCAAAACAAAGATGTATGCAAAATTTCTGCTTTCTAACTTCCATTCCGAAGTTTCCCCCTTTTTTCACCTTATTTGACTCTACTATAAGAAAGGTGACAAAGCGGAATCCTGTGGTACACCTGCTTGTAGAGTGCGAGTAATATATGCGGCATTATCAATTTCTACGTAGAAATCTCTGTTAGTGAAGTAACTGTTAAGTAAATTAATATAGCAGTCCGAGAATTTTAAGTCAAAAAATTTTTGCAATAGGTCAGATATCCACACTTTGTCGAAGGCTTTAGCTATAACCAGAACAACTGCGATTGTATATTTTAGTCCGTTTTTGCTGCTACTGTTTCAGTAATACAATTAGTGAGTGCATGAGTATTAGAATGTTCTGTCTTGATATCAAACTGCAAGTTAGGGATTATTTCCTTCATCTGAGCATGAGTATTACTAAGTCTTACCAGGAGTAATTTTTCAAATATTTTTCTAAGTGAGCTGAGAAGCTATATCGGGCGACGGTTTTGGGGTAGTGAAGGGTCTCTTCCTGGTTTAGGAATTGTTATTATTTTTTGCCAGTTTCCAGTTTGAGGGAAAATATTTGTATTTTAGGATAGCGTTAAATATTTTTAATACAACACAAATTGCCGGGTACGGTAGGATTTTCAACATTTGATATGTAATTTTGTCATCCCGAAGGACCTTTTTTAGTTCGACTGATTTAATAATTGCTAGAAGTAGTTCTCGTAAAGTGATGTACTGAGGCTTTCTTTTAGTTTTGTTATTTAGAATGTTAGTTGTAGTGGTAATTACGTCCCTTGTGATATCAGGGTCTCCAATGTAGTTTTTGGTGTGAACTGATCTGCTAGTGAGTCATTGCTTTAGCCTTGTCTATTGGGTTATATTTCAGGCATGTAGGCGTAAGAATGTGGGTAATTGTCTGGTTTGATTTTTTTCCACGGAGTATTTTTAAAATTCACCAGTAGTTTTAAATATTGTCGGAAAGCTCTATAACAAACGTCTCCCATTTTGTAATTCTCAGTTTTTCAAACTTGTTTTTAAGTTCTTTTTTAAGTTTGTTATATTTTGATTTTAAAATATCAGTTCTATGTTTTTGGTACAAATGTCTACCGTGTCTTTTTTCTGCTAATAAGAGATCTAAGTCCGGGAAATTTTTCTGCAAGAATTGGCGTGTGTTGAGGAAAGTAGTATTTTACTTTAATTGCTTTTTAATGGTGTTTTGAAATAGTTCTAAAGCTGGGACTATGACATTTTTTAAAAATTAGTTAAAATTTTTTTAAAAATAGTTAAGGGTTGGGNTTGTTTTGGGTTGGGGATATTTGTTAGCAGAATATTTAGTACATCAGGTTGATTTTTCTTTGAGACGGGAAGTGTTTGGGCCAGTCCGGTAAGTTATTGGATTAAGAGTGTGAAAGTAAGATTCTGCATTTTTTTGTTATTTACTCTGCTGTGCCATTAAGTGTGTTTTGAATGTAGATCTCCTGCAATAAGATATAAGTAAGGTTGATTGGTTATTTTATCTAGGTCTGCTGTTATTAAGTTTTTTTTTTGTTGGGGAGAGGTGACTGTTAAGTGGCCATGATTTGTATTAATATTTGTAGAAGTTGATTCTTTATACTGGCAGTCGGGATTAAAGTTAACAAGGTGATGTAATTTATTGTGTTCTAAGATTAAAGTACCTCTTACTCTAGTTGTNGGCAGTCGGGATTAAAGTTAACAAGGTGATGTAATTTATTGTGTTCTAAGATTAAAGTACCTCTTACTCTAGTTGTGCTAGATATCTTACGTAATTTGTTAAAAGAAAATCGCCTTCGCGAATTCAAAAGGGTTTCTTTTAGTGAAGCTATTTCTATGCAGTACGTCTCCAGTACTCTTTCGAGTTCGTGGAGCTGGTTGAACACACTGGTTACTGTTACTGTTCCAGTAGAGGATAGAGAGGGTGCTNTGTTTCGGGTCGGGGTAACTGTTTGCAATCATCATATAAGGGTGGCAGTGGTCCATGATGGCATTAAAGATCGCCTATCGCAAGAATTTAGGGAGATCCTATAAGTCCTGTAAGGATGACCCCAAGTCAGTACTGGACAGAGGTTTGTTTTTCTTTCTTTCTTTGCCAATGGTCCCAGCCATGACCAAGTTCTCATAATCCCAGTAAAGCTGTGAGCATGTGCTCTCGTAGTTAAAATTTTTTCGGCATGCCTAGGCGTATGAGGCTCTGCCCTGAGATGCACTTAGGTTCCGTCTCTGCTTAGGACCTCTGAGTATCCTCTTAGTTTTAAGGTAGGTTAGAAAAATCACTTAATTTATCGCGTCTACGCGCAAGGCGCTCAACTGGCGTGCACTTGTCACCTGCGACTTGTCTGAACGTGACTTTGAGCGGTGATCCTATATGAAAATATAAAAAATTATAAATATAAACGTATGATACATGTGTAAAACAATTTCTGAATGTTCTGTATAGAAAACGTAGCAGCTAAAACGGATTCTTAAAACAACCATTTAGCCATTTTCACGTCCCAAAATAACACACTATCCTCGAAGATGAAATTTGAATTAAATACTTTATTTGGGAACCCAAGGTTTCTTAAATGCTTTTCGTGATCAGATACCACTACCACATATTCAACCGTTTTTGGATGACGTGTTTTCTACCAAACTTCTGCAAAGCACTTCACACGCCTGCCAGGTGCTTCAAGAGCTGAAACTTATTTTCTTGATTTTCAGAATATTTTACGGTTTCATGACATGATATAGACGATCACTTGATAAAAATGCCTAACCATTCGAAAAATAACATTCGTCATGTTCTTTAAGCGAAATAATTTTAAATGAAAATCTCAATTTATATAAACGTCAAAAAGTTATTTCAACGCAGTGTTTGTTTTCAGTTAAAGTTCTTACTGAAGTCAAAGAAGTGACATGTTGCAATTCCTTTGAAATCCGACACCTGGTTTCATCTGCGGTTAGGTTTATTCTACTCACGTTAGGAACCAAACGAGATTTCTAATAGGAGAGTTTGGCATAGGGACGATTTCCTCCGCAAAGTGCACAGTATCCCAAAAGGTAACTTTTTATTAAAATTAAAAGCTTCGTGGATAGTAAAAGATACAGATTTTACTTAGTTACTAAGCTATTTTATACCTCATTTATGGTAATTGTAATTATCCTGTTTTTTAACGCAGAAAATAGAGAAAATCTGGTCCCTTGTCGGCACAAGCGCTTACATAGTGTCGAAAAAGTTCCTTTTACCAAAACCTTTAACACTGATTTTTCCAACCTGTTGTAAAAGTAACCTTACCTGCGGTAAGACTTTAACTTGCGGCAATTGTGACTCTTAAAAAGATATTTACAACACTAAAATATAAATACGGACAACAAATTTCCAAGAAATATTCTTGACGTTATAATAGCATGAATAATTATTTTGAGCTGGAGTGCTATGTATAAATTAGGTTCCATTTTGACATTTGCACGAAAAAAGATATAAATTTAGAATTTCCATAACTCGCTTTCGTTTTTTTTAAGTAATTGTTTTCCATTATTATACTTTTCTCAGACCATTATTTCATTTTACAATATTTTAATATCTTGAACAGTCTTTAATCCCTCCAACGCAAGGTCCGCGGAGACATTACGTCCACGGGCGCACGTACCAACGAACGTGCCTACAGTTACGATGTCCGAACGTCTAAACTTTCACACACTGACACTACAGTGCACAAAATTCGGCGCCGTCAAAATCTTTCCACGAGNGAGCCGTCAAAATCTTTCCACGAGGGGGGTTTTTTTTTTTTGTTATTTTGCATTTCTACAAATTTTTATTTCTACATGTCAAATAGTTCCGACCACATACAGAAAGCACTACTTAAAATTCCATCCGTTTCTACTTGGGTTTCTTCTTGCTACTCCATCTTTACACGTCGATATCGTCACAGAATTACCTTTACAGTTTACGCTCGCTAAAATGGAAGCCAAATCAACACGTTTCTTTTTCTAACAACCATGTACACGTCCGCAGATAAAAGTCAAAGACGGGAAATGATCTTNGCCAAATCAACACGTTTCTTTTTCTAACAACCATGTACACGTCCGCAGATAAAAGTCAAAGACGGGAAATGATCTTGAGTCTTGGGGCCTCAGAGTGTCACCTGAACCAATCAACAATTAGGTGTTCACACAGGCCATTGTGAACTGGTCCTGTGGCTGGAAACTGAATGCGGTAACCGTGGGCAAAGTATCCAAATGTGCTAGGATTACAGTGGAGACTGCCGCACTGAGAGTTCCCTCCAAGGGACAATGGGTCAAAATCAGGTATTGCTACTGCAAAAATAGACTTAGAAAGTTTTTCTCAGTCAAACATACAGATAAGCTGTTGCAAAATACTTTATTTGCTAAATTAATGTTTTACAAAATTCCATGACACATCCAACATAAAAAATCACGAAATACTTACGCTGTATAAAAAAAACTGCCGAAAAGGCGAGTATATGGTCCCATTGAGTTATGTATTCGATCGTCCACATGCAAGCATATTTTTATTTTTCTGGGATACTAAACTATTCCTCTCTTATTAGGAGTAACAGAGACCGTAGTAATTTGCAAACACTGCTTGGCTTGGAAATTCAAAGTTTTTAAATGTTATTCAATGAAGTTTGCAGATAAACGTAAACGCTTAGGTGTACGCAAATTTGGCTGGAGATCATCTGATATGCTGTGGGTTTGCCGAACACCCAGGTTCGACGTGAAGAAACTCAGCGACTTATCATCTGCTGAATCGTCAAATGTAGGTGACCTACCTCATAATAACTAATTATATTGAAGAGCAGAAGTAGCGCCAGAGTGGTAAAACTTTCTGTGCCAAATGGCTCTGATACGACTGAACTACGATCTCGTATTTATGTCCCATTATTAATTTTTCAATTTTGGCAGAATTGATATTGTGACGTAATTATAATTTCGTAGTTGTCGTGCCTCATCTGTACTGCAGTGTAAGGTCAATAGCTAGTTTCGCAATTTTCTTTTTTAAAACATAACAAATATAGGAAAACAAATAATTCAACATGGCGCGATAAGATTCACCTTAAACGTTGACCTTACACTCCAGTGAAGCGGGTTGAATTCCAGGATGAGACAATCTCAGATTATCGCAAATGGGAAACATGACCGACCTTGCCATTGATTGGTGGGTTTCCTCCGAGTACTCTCGTTTCTTTCACCATGGCATTCCGGCGCTGTTCCATCCTTATCTTTTTTCACTTTCATCGGCGCTGAATATTTCGACTCTTATGCGCCGGTCAAATCTTTCACACTCACACCCACTCGCTCACTCTCCACGTTTATGAAGTTACAACTCCCTTGCTGCAAAAAATCCCTTCCACGTATGGCTGCAAGGAGCGACTGATGTCAAAGCAATAGCGACAGCTCTTGTGCTGCTGAAAATAAACTCGCGCCCAACGATTATGGGGTTAGAATAATCAACGACTATCGACGCTTAGCCCGACTTCCGCAGTAATCCAGCTCGGTTTTTGTGTGCCAGAAATTTTTAATGTTAAACATTCCCAAATATTGAAACATTGACTAGGCACCACGCAGTAAAATAATTCAATATTATTTTAATAATGTAATGTTTTGTCAGAGTGTCTCCACTCCCTCAGATGCATCTAGTCATCCATAATTTATAATTTTACATTTGTAAACTAATGGTTCAGATACGTGATAGGTTTTCAAAAAGCTATCAAGATGTCAATGTTATACTATTATTGTTAATGTACTAGTCAATGACCCACACCATCTGAGTTACAACCTCACAATTACAGTGCATGAGGCAAAAAGCGTAAATTATTTGAAAGTGGTAACAGTGGATATCTCCTGAACGTTCCCAACGTTCATTATGTGGCTGGGCAGTACCAAAGCAGTTTGAGAACAGTAACATAAAAAGCTTAAAATTGTATCTTATATTTACCGTTCAATCCAAATTCTTACTGATTTTTTTTATGAATAAGCTCCCACTACAAGAAATAAAAGAATGCGGAAAATTTTCATACCTGATGAATGATTTTATGGCATCAATATATGAGATAATACGGTAAACAGGAACGAATCCTGGAAATACTCTACCAACAAGGAAGATAAGTGCGCATTATAATAAACTGATAACAATCGGCATCACTAAAGTATATATATATATAGTATATAAATTATATATATATATGTATATATTTGTCCAGATTTTGAACACTTCTGCTGCGCATCAAAGAAATTTAATAAACGGAACCAATATACAAAAAAAAAANTATTTGTCCAGATTTTGAACACTTCTGCTGCGCATCAAAGAAATTTAATAAACGGAACCAATATACAAAAAAAAAAGGCAAAATATTTTGTAAGAGAGGTACTGAAGGAGAGTTATCCACCCTAAAAATATGTTCATCTTANCAAAAAAAAAAGGCAAAATATTTTGTAAGAGAGGTACTGAAGGAGAGTTATCCACCCTAAAAATATGTTCATCTTAATAATATTATTTGTTTTTCTAGGAGTTAATTAAATAATTTGTTTCCGAAACAAAATTAGTTTGTTACTAAAGATCAGTTGCCTCAGACGCGACATTTTAAGGGTGTAAAAGTAAATCCTTTCTTGAATTAAAGCTTATTTAGCTGAAGATACAAACCAGAATGTCTATACCATACGTTTGCTTGGCTTATTTGTGTTTTGTTTCATTCTATCAACCAGTTGGCTGTTACAGTAAGCTACAGTCCTCCAAGTATACTCAAGTGGAGAATTAAATGTAATTTAAGTCATTATACCTTCCACAGAAGTGACAAGTGGCATATTGTGTCAGTTTAGTACATAGTCCAAAATGCGACATCCGGCACGACCCATGCCGAAACACCGTTGTGAGAAAATGTGGTAAAGAAACGCGTGATCATTCTGGATAGCGACTATGTAGTACAAAGGGCCCCCATGCTGAAAACATGATTGTTAAGCAGTATTAGAAGTACGAATTCCCATTCCTACACCAAAACCTCCCGACTTCCTGGATGGCTCTTGAATGTACAGGACGCTCCATACTATGAAGGCCTAAAGCATCGAAGTATGATTGTACAAATCATATTTACATAATTTATAGTATATAATATTATACACTTTATTATATTTATTACATAGGTGTAACTCTTTTATAGTTAGCACATTTTTATGTCCCATTCAAGTTTTTTTTTATTTACACTGCTCAAGTTACAGTAACAGAAACAATTTTCCCACAGAAGGATGCATTTTCTAACCAACGTAAATTATTAAGCTTCTTTTTGTAAAATTTTACTAGCTTAATATCTAGAATCAAAACATTTACAATCTACAGATGCAATATAACAACTTTTGCAAGCTTAATTTTATTTACATAGCCCTTTATCACCTGCTTCAAATGATTAATTTAACTTAGTAAATGGTTCTCAATAATTTCATTCTGGAAGATACATTCCAGGTGTAGGCTGTTCACCATTTTGCACACCATAAATGCTGCAGAAGGCCATGTAAACNTGTAGGCTGTTCACCATTTTGCACACCATAAATGCTGCAGAAGGCCATGTAAACTTTCATGAATTAAATGGGCTAGGCAATAAAGTTCAAATGGCAGCAACATAAATCATTTAGGTAAGTTTGCCACATTTATTACACAATTTAACCAAATTCAAACAAAATTTGTCGGTAGGCAGTATACATTAGAAGCGACGTACATAGAGACATTTTTTCTGACAATTTTGTACGACAGCATCAAATAAGGAAATATATTTTTTTATGTCATATCTCAGGGACCAAACAACAGATTGTCACCAAATTCTTCACAGAAGTAGCGCCCCGGTAGGCCATGTAAAATTACATGTTTTATGTGGCTCAGTCACGTATTTCAAAATAAAGGCTCTGTAAATACTTTTGGTTAGTAAACCCTATCATTCGAAACATTAGGCTGATTAAATCCGAAGTCGATGCTTCGAATACGATCTCCGTAATGCAGTGGATTGTACGCTAGTATATAGTACGAGGTTTTCTGGGTTCAAGTCCCGCGTAAGGCACGTGTGTATTTGTAATTGTCTCACTACTGTTGCATAAGATCCTGGTTTTATTTCAGAAGTTATTGGTGTCAAAGAGAAGTCAAGTCCTTCCTACCAACTCAGCTTTTAAAAAATTATTTAAAAATTAGTTGCACTTGTGTTGAGGAAAGTAGGCTCATTAGTTATTTCAGAAGCTTCTTGTTCTTTGCCATTTGATACTAATACTTCATCGTTAAGCTTACTTATATCNTTCATCATTAAGCTTACTTATTACACACATTATCAATATTTTATTTTGTAATACCTGCAGCTGATTTTTATAAGAATAAATAACTTACAAATCTATAAGGAAATTATCTTGGTTTAGAATTTTTGTGTGTTCCATGTATATATTTAGATATATTTTTATATTCTCAACTCCTGGTAGACCTTTCTTGTTTATATTATACTTTTGATATACTGCAATTATATATAATTTCATTTGGGTATATAATATATTATCTTCTTAATTGTACTTATTTTCAAGGCCACCCTGTTCATGTTTGACTAAAAATTTGTTAGTTCATGTTTTTTGTTGATTTTATTACATTTTACATTAATATTCATAATAATATCAATATTTTTACTATCAACTTTTAGTTTTATGATACATATGTATTGCTTTCAGTATCACTTTAACTTTGATTTTGACATGGCAAATTTGGTGTTTTTGGTCAATATTCATATTTATATGGTACCAAAGTTTTAATAATGTTCATATTTTTTACATACTAGCTGTATTTTTTACCTATTATTTCTACCTCTTGGATTAGAGGTAATTTTCTCACCCTTCCATGATCAGATTGGTGAATTCTTTAATATTTTTATATGACTTCACAAGTTATTTTACCAGTGAATTTTGTTTATTGTTGTTGTCTGTTTTATTTCTGTAGATAAAAATACGCGCAATTTACATGCAATGTGGTATTTTTTTAGTTATCTATTCTAAAATTAAAATTACACAATCTTTATGCATTATAACTGAGTTAAAAACAAATGGAAATGTTTAAATAATAACAGTTTCCTCCAATATGTCAAACAAGAGAAGTTTTTATGTTCATAAAGATAAGTTTTAACTTAAGACTTCTATAAAACATTGCGTTTCTGTACCAAATGATGCATGTATATTTATGAGCAATTAAGACTTGCTGAAAAAGATAACTTAAAACTTAAATATCCAAAGATATGTTATAATGTTGTCGTGTGACGGTTTAGGGATAGTAGAGCGAAGCTGGCCCACAACCACCCCCTGCATAACCAGGGTAGAGACACGTGTCACGAAGCAGGTGAACAGCCAGAACGGACCGCAGTTACACGTGTCTTGCTGCGCGTCCTGCTGCGTAGGCCTCCCTGCCACCCCCCTTCACCCCCCTAGGCCTCTCGCCTGCCCGTGAGATCTGTGGAGCGCAGAGGTTTCACGCGATATCACCAAATAATCATGTGTATTTCGCCTAAACTCAAAATATACGCACCACGGAAGAAATAGCTGACGAGCTGGATATTGGTGCCGAGAACACCCCCCCTTCCCCCCTTAGCTAACCACAGGACAATGTGGAAACGCACCGAAGAAATAGCTGACGAGAGTAAGCAAGGGACGAGGCATTGTTCTGCATCCTAACCCCTAACCTTCTCCCCCCCCCCACAAGGCGACACGTGCCGACTATTAATGGTGGAGGCTGGCGAGCATAAAAACCCCTTTTCGAGAGTAGTGGGGCATCAGTTCATCAGTACCGCGCAGAGAGGTTAGATCAGGAGACCATCGAGCAGCCAGTTGAAGATCGCCGCGCAGAGAGAGGTCAGCCGCGCCATTTTTGGCCGGGGGCAAATCGGACCCTCGGCCACGTCAGTAGAACATCACCACAGTGAGACGACAGCAACAGCGGGCCTTTGCCAAAGGCCGCCCATCGCCGGAGCTCACCCACCACATCTGACAGCACCAGCAGCAAGAGATAAGTATTCAGTACGCCATCAAGAGAAGCGACCCTCCATCACGAAGTCATTAGCAGTCAATCCGAGTAACCAAATTATTAGAGTACCACACCTCTCAAGTGTTGATGTTGTTTAGTTGTGAATATATCCGAGACAATATATTCGTCCTTCAAATTGAAACAGCCAAAGTCTACATTATTACAAACCCCTTAACCTTCAGGCATCATATAGTCTATGCCACTAAGCATTAACAAAAGATGCTACATACTTTTGGATGTGTTAATTGACTTCCCAACTGTGGGGCGTACACAGCCTAAAATAGCGTCAAGTGAATTGGCTCTCAACTGTGAGGCCTAAAGGCATCAATTTTTTCCTTTCAGTTTTCTAGAGTCAAGATATCAGAAATTGGACGTATTGCAAAATCTTTTAAAATCCTGGAATTACTTCAACGATGTTAAAAACTTTATTAAATTTGTCATCTGAGAAAAATTATTTACAGACGAGCAGAGAATAGAAATATCAAGTTAAATATGTACATTTTTATAATTATAATGAAATAATTGGCAGTCAAATATTTGGTTTCTTAAGAGTTAATAGTGAAATTTACTGAAATGGTGGATATAAAATCACTTTTAAGAAAATCAGTTAGCTAGTGGGTATTTATATCTGCACCAAACTAATGATTACANAACCTTCAGGCATCATATAGTCTATGCCACTAAGCATTAACAAAAGACGCTACATACTTTTTGGATGTGTTAATTGACTTCCCAACTGTGGGGCGTACACAGCCTAAAATAGCGTCAAGTGAATTGGCTCTCAACTGTGAGGCCTAAAGGCATCAATTTTTTCCTTTCAGTTTTCTAGAGTCGAGATATCAAAAATTGGACGTATTGCAAAATCTTTTAAAATCCTGGAATTACTTCAACGATGTTAAAAACTTTATTAAATTTGTCATCTGAGAAAAATTATTTACAGACGAGCAGAGAATAGAAATATCAAGTTAAATATGTACATTTTTATAATTATAATGAAATAATTGGCAGTAAAATATTTGGTTTCTTAAGAGTTAATAGTGAAATTTACTGAAAAGGTGGATATAAAATCACTTTTAAGAAAATCAGTTAGCTAGTGGGTATTTATATCTGCACCAAACTAATGATTACANTGGTGGATATAAAATCACTTTTAAGAAAATCAGTTAGCTAGTGGGTATTTATATCTGCACCAAACTAATGATTACAAAGAAGCGTTTAAAAACGTTTATGCTGAAAGAGGTAAAATTATAATACATATATTAGAAATAAGTTTGTCTATTGTTGGATATAAAAAATACTCCCGTAAAGGAAAAAAAATCATAAAAAACCTAAGAGTCATATACAATTTTATTACTAGCAGTTATTAAAATAATATCCCACATATTCCGAAAAACTAATTTAATTATGTTTTTCTGGAGGACCATACATCTTAAATACCTTTCTGCTATTTTGTCATACTGAAAAATATGCTCGGTCATACTAACTATATGAGTCAAGTTCACTCGCAACACAATATTAAAACAAAAAAATCTAAAATGTTAAGTTTTAAACTCACCACCTGCCAATACAGACCTTCGGTCTCAAACAAACAACCCATATTTACAAAAGAATGGAAAAATTACTAAACAAGCCACATTCACACTACACTGTTTAACTCGTTGGGCAGGAAGTCTGTACAGTTTGTGCACTGAACGGCGAAGCTCTCCCTTTTCAGTGCATATGTCTGCCACAGTCACAAAACCGTATTTTTCTGTGCGGACCATAGATCTTAATCACCCTAGCGAAGGTACACGATCTTCAACTAGATAGAAGTCCCCCACATTGAGTCCAGGCTGTTATGCACACCACTTCCCTCGAGGCTGTAGTTGCTGGAGATACTTCATGTACCATCTTCTCCAAAAATGTGTTGCAAGAGTACACACTATTTTCCATCGTTTGGGGAGGTTTGCTCTGTTTCAAGTAGCCATGGAACAGCTACAAGTGGTACTGCAATCAAGAAGTGACTACAGGTTAAAGCAAATACATCATGATGATCGGACGACATTTGTATTAGAGGTATAGAGTTTAAAACAGCTTCAGCTCGTGCACAGAGTGTCATTAATTCTTCAGGAGTTTGCACCTGTTCCCCAATAACTCGATGCAGATAGTGTTTTGCTGATTTCACTGTANTGTCATTAATTCTTCAGGAGTTTGCACCTGTTCCCCAATAACTCGATGCAGATAGTGTTTTGCTGATTTCACTGTATACTCCCACAATCCACCTTGATGGGGATTGGTGGGTGGCAGGAAGTGAAAATCAGCGGAATGTGAAGATGAAAAATTTCCCAAGGGTTGTGATTTCAGCAGATTCTGGAATACCCGAGTTAGCTGTCTGGAGACACCCATAAAATTGGCCCACAATCAGAATAGAATCCAAAATTCTTGAGATATGTTTGACTATAAGAGTTGAGGTGCAGCAGGAAAGAATTTAACATGATAGTAATCAACAAGAACACTAACAATAGGGTGATCTTTAGGTAATCAAATTGGATGCATAGAACCATTCTTTAAGTCTGCATTATTCAGTCACCTGCGTGCCCTTAGCACACTGTGGCCATTCACAAAGAGGGACGGACTTTGTAACCTATCAGAACAAGATTGTTTTCATTTGAGACGAAGCAAATCATCATAGATGCAAGCCTGCTTCACACTCTTACATTAAGGTAGTTGTCGCCATATTTGCAATTATACCAAATGATCTTGTGTAATAAACAATGTTACATTGAGATACTTCAATTCAGGATAATCTGCAAGATTCTGAGACACGACAGCCTGAGGCCGCATGAGTAGTGGATCAACTAGCCTCTTAGGTCCACGACACCACAGACTATGAAACACGAGCTCGCGTGGGAGTACACCATGGCAAGCACAGTTAGCTGGATTGTCCTGTGACTGGATATGTCTCCATGCTTGAGGTGGTTCCCATTCTTTAATTTGTATTACACAGCTAGTAACAAAGTTTTTTAAATGATACGGTGGAGTCTTAATTCAAGCCAGGGTCACACTATATTCGGACCATGGTACAGCCGATGCCATCAGATACTGAAAATGAGATTCCGGACAATGATGGAGCAGTTTGTAGAAGAGATGCTAACTACATAGCTCAAGTCTGGGAAGAAATACCTGCTTGAGAGGGCCACTCTTGACATAGCCTCGATTAGATGGGCAAACATTTTTGCATCAGTATCACATATTGTATGTCAGTTAATGTATTGATCCCTTTGTATTCATCTAATTTCTTGTATATTTCCGTTAACAGCTCTCACCCATTTTGAACTTTCTAATAATTTTTCAAAAACCACAAGTACACAGCAGCTTTATATGCCTTATCAGAGGCATCTGATAAGCTGGTGACCATTTGAAATATATAGCAAGGCAGTTGGAGGGATTTCACAACACCAAAGCACTCAGTAAAGTTGTTCTAGTTGTTTCTCATTGTGATAGTAAAGGTTCATCTCAATCCAGACCTCGAGTCCACAGCCATTGCATGAGGATGTTTCCCCAAACAACTATTAGGAGACAACCAGCCCACAGGATTGTAGATCCTAGCGATCTGTAACGATACAACATGTTTGGCAGTGGCACTACTAGTGATGATTTCCAGGGATATTTTCCTTGATTCCACTGCAATCCAAATATATTTACGACTGGTTCAGCTGAAAACTGAAGAGTTTTAGGGTGTTTTCAATGGCCTGAAGGCTGGTCTTCCAAAATCTTGGGGTGATTACTAGACCATTTTCGCATTTCAAATCCACCCAAATGAAAGAGGTTCCTCAACCAGTGTCTCAAAAAGTAAGAATCCTCTACCATTGTAGCTCCCATTACAATGCCATCAACAAAAATTTCGTTTTCCAAGGCACTTGAGGCTAAAGGGTACTAGAGACCATCGTCCGAGGCCAACTGCTGCAAGGTGCGAATGGCTAAAAGTAACTTTGGTAACTGTGTTCAGTTGGTACACCGAGAGAGGTGGTGGGGGACTTTCATACCTCAGAATGAGCTGATAGGATATATCCTTGTCATGGACTAGGATTTGCCTAAATATTTGCTAATGTCACAAGAAATTATGACACCACGCAGCCTGAAATGAAGAATATCATCTGTGATCTCATTTTAAAGTTAGGGTCCCCATAGGAGAATTTCATTCAAAGGCAGACCATTTGGGGTTTTGGCACTGTCATCACACACTAAATATAGCTTTGTGGTTTAAGTGGCAGTCTTTACGACACTACGATGAAGAACACTACAAACTGTAAGTTTTGACCTAACTGTATGGTCACCTGGTAAAAAATAAGTCTCAATTTGGCCTGAATCTATATAATCCTTCATGAAGTCTTGGTATAGGGTTTTGAAGGATGCCATGCAAGCATTCTTTCCAGGAAATGAAACGATGCTCTGCATGCATATGAGAGTCTCCAAGCTGCTGATTTTGGAGTAATATAGGAAGACGAACCGTGTACTGACCTAATTCTTCATATGTATGGGTGTTCATGAAATTACTTTAATAGAAATCAACATCTGCTGCCTCTCTCAAATTCATCCAGCTGGGCAAAGGCTTGTCGAATGCGCCGTTGAGGCATGCAGAGTGTTCACTGAACTTGGCACTGTGGCTCCCACTGCTCACACTGCTTCTAAGGCCATATTCGGTGTCTTCCAGCTGCGAATGATGGAGGGAGATGTATTCCCTCTAGTTGCACATCTGCGCAAGCAAACCGCATTAAACGCAAATGGGACACATGTCGGGCTATGACGATGTGGCTATATTCGTGGTACTCACGAGATTCGTTCATGGTTTGCAAATGAGTTTGCATCGCTCGATGTTATTTTTCGTGAGAAATTCTATATTCGTTTTAAAATGACATTTCATACCGCGGTTAATAATTTCATATGTCATTTTCGATTAAGTGTGAATTGGGATATCGATCTCATTCCAGCTACACAGGAACCTATCATTGTGTTGCAACATTCAGTGATGGGGGCTGCGGTGGTGTAGTGGCCAGTTCTACTTGCCTCCCACCTAGGTGAACCAGGTTGGATTCCCGGCGGTGTTGCTTCCGGATTTTCTCATGTAGGAATCGTGCCGTACGATGCCNCCTAGGTGAACCAGGTTGGATTCCCGGCGGTGTTGCTTCCGGATTTTCTCATGTAGGAATCGTGCCGTACGATGCCGCTGGTCGGCAGGTTTTCTCGGGTATCTCCTGTTTCCCCTGCCCTTGCATTTCTGCGCTGTTCCATACTCACCTTTATTCTCCCTCACCGGCTCTCAGGACCTCGATGTTAAGAGCCGCCCAAATCTCTCCACTCCACTCCGCTCCGTTAAATGGTTTCTTGTAAACTTAACCGCCAAAATGAAAAACCNTTCCATACTCACCTTTATTCTCCCTCACCGGCTCTCAGGACCTCGATGTTAAGAGCCGCCCAAATCTCTCCACTCCACTCCGTTAAATGGTTCCTTGTAAACTTAACCGCCAAAATGAAAAACTAGTGAATCGTCAAGAGAACTATCAAGAGAACTATCAAAATTTAGTTTTATTACAATGGGGAAGCCGTTTGTGTATTATTAGTTTGCCAACAAATCCGAGCTTTCGTCACAGAGCAGTTAAGAGTACAGAGCTAAAACCGCCGTTTTTTCTGGCGAACTCTAGTACCATACGCCAGGAAAATGTCGGAACGCCATTCGCCAATTTGCACCTGGTAACGTACACGCCAGTCAACAACATATCTAGATGTGAACCTTTCGCAGTATGCAGTCAATTAGACATAAGGCTTGTTCCCAGAGCCTTACGCGGCCAATCAGAGAACGAGTACGCCCATATCAAAGGAACTACCTTGTGTTTCACTTTTTTGTGTTGGTACCTACTCTGTAATTTTACTCATTAAAATAATATTTATCCTGACTTGGATATCTNCGTTTTTTCTGGCGAACTCTAGTACCATACGCCAGGAAAATGTCGGAACGCCATTCGCCAATTTGCACCTGGTAACATACACGCCAGTCAACAACACATCTAGATGTGAACCTTTCGCAGTATGCAGTCAATTAGACATAAGGCTTGTTCCCAGAGCCTTACGCGGCCAATCAGAGAACGAGTACGCCCATATCAAAGGAACTACCTTGGGTTTCACTTTTTTGTGTTGGTACCTACTCTGTAATTTTACTCATTAAAATAATATTTATCCTGACTTGGAGATCTTCCCTTAGCATTAATACTAGAAATGCTCAGAAGACGTAATTCCGTTTATAGAATCTTTAATCAGTTTTAAAGTAAACCTACAAATAGTTTTTAAAAAAATACCATAAATATGTCACAAAGACTGAGCAACGTTAACAGTATAAAAAATAATTAGCATAGTTTGGTTAAGTTGTTCTACGAGGTATAAATGGAGTACAATTCTGTAGACACAGTTATAAAAATAAATGATGCAGTCCATTGCCCTGTTGCTTCTCCTCAAAGTTGGGGTCCTAGCAATGTCACTACAAAACCTTGAGCTGTCAAAACGCAGCAATATAACCAGAAGTGAAGGGTTGGCAGAAGTGTGTATCTAGGGTACAGTCTTCACTAGATGTGCACGAGGGGAATAATGTTTCATAAAACGCATACTATACTCATTCAATCCGAATACCCTTTCGAATTTAAGATACTGCAACTCCCTTTTGGTTTGTTTCGTTATGACTATGATTGAGGTTCAGGGACACTCGCTAAAGGTTGTAGGGAGACATTTGAGGGAAGACTGATTTTCAAGTGGGCAACTCTACATGGCTTGCTCCAGAGTAAGCTCACCTAACCACTTGATAATCTTAGCACCTGAGGGAAGAAACACTAATGTGGCCTATGAGAGGTTTTTCGGAAGTGATGGGCCGACTATGAGTTTGGCCGACTAGCCGACTAGCCGACTGGTCGGTTGGAAAAAGGTCGACTAGTCGGCTGACTAGTTGGCCAAGCCGATCATTGCTTTCGGCAATGTTCGGGCGAAATCGGCAATGTTCGTCGCGCCTCGCATCCTTCGCACGCGCCGCGCGTGTGGACATGAACGAACAGGTTTTGGTTTACTTTGCATTTTGTTATAGTATCGTTCACGTACGGTCCGGCACTACTCAGTGTTTTTTTTATTAAACAAAAGTCAGTGAATTGCATAGCTAAGACAGTTTGTATTATAGTGAAAGTACCTACTTAATTGAAATTGAGTCATGTCGAAGAAGAAATCGCGCGTGTGGACTTTCTTTGACGAATTTGAGTTTGATTCCAGTAAAGTGAAATGTAATCAATGCCAAACATTTATTTCTTGTGGTGGGCAGGGGAAAACAGCAAACACTACTAGTATGACTAACCATATTAAATACAAACATCCACAGCTGATGCCTCAGTTAGGTTCTGTGATTAAATGTAGTTCATCAAATGATACAACCCCGAGTACGTCGCAGTCACAGATAGAAGAATTACCTCCAGCGTTGCCTATTCCGTCAAGTCCAGTGTCGTCAGAAGTCAGTTTATCTCAAAAATACAAGTGAAGTATTGAAGATAGTTTCGTTGTACAGTGGTCACATGAAGATTCTAGATCAAGGAACACTAGTATTGCTATTGGTGAGGTGATTGCTTTGGACAACCAGCCGTTGTCTATTGTTTAAAATACTGGCTTCAGAAACTTGATGAGAACAGTGAAACCAAAATATAACATACCAAGCAGAAAGTATTTTACAGGCAACGTCATGCCACATCTCTACGAAGAAACTAAATCTCAAATTCGAAAAGGACTGCTAAGTGCCACCGCAATCTCAGTTACTAAAGATTTGTGGACAAATATAAATAACGTGGAAAGTTTTTTGAGTTTTACAGCACGCTTGCTTAGTGACGATTTCAAATGTCACCATACAGCATTACAAATGAAACATTTCCCACAATCACATACAGCCATTAATATAAAAAAACTGTTTAGAAGAAATTCCAGCATTCATGCCATCGTGCGAGAAAACGGAAGAAATGTGGCGAAAGCTATTGATGACTCAGTTTTTAATGGAGTTCCTTGTTTTGTATACACGTTGCAACAGGCAGTAAAAACGGCATTGAAACATGATACTATGGCACAAATACTTGCAAAATCTAGACTAATAGTTACACATTTCCCCCATTCTAGTTCAGCTCAGTCAAAACTTCGTGATTTGCGGCAAGAACTTAACTTACCAGACCACCAGCTTGTGCAAGACGTATCTANCAGTCAAAACTTCGTGATTTGCGGCAAGAACTTAACTTACCAGACCACCAGCTTGTGCAAGACGTATCTACTAGATTGAATTCATCGTACTACATGGTGTCTCGTATTTCAGAACAAAAACGGGCTGTATCTTTATAACTGACTGAAACATCTGTAAATTTCGATAATTTATATACTGAAGAGTGGAAAATGCTTGGAAAAAGCCTTGAACTGCTGAAGCCATTCAAAGAGATTACTAAGATCGTAAGTTCAAATTGCTCATCGTTATCTGAAGTTATACCTAGTGTGAAAACCTTGCAGAAATATTTAGAAAATTACAACGATGAAAACAATGAGATCATGGAAATAAAACGGCTGTTAGAAAATGATTTTAAGAGCAGATTTAATTTGGAGCATAACAAACTTTTTACCCTGGCAAATTTGTTGGATCCACGATATGAGCAGCAGTTTTTTGATGCTGAGGAACTTATAACCGTTAGGTCACAATTTTTATTGGAAGTTCTGAAAAATAATCTGAGTGATGACGAGAGTGACGCTGACAAAGATGAAGAACCTCTTCGTATCACCACCAATGAAGACAGCACGGAAACAGCAACACATCGTAATTTCTGGCAATGCTACCATGAACTAGCCTCAAGAAAAATCGAAACTGTTCAAGATGACAAGTCAAGTGCAGCTCACGAACTGCACTCGTACTTTGCGTTACCGGTAATAAATCGCAACAATGATCCATTTGAGTGGTGGAACCGTAATAGTTCTAGATATCCCGAAATGTCGCGCCTCGCTAAAGTGTACCTTTGTTGTCCAGCTAGTTCTGTTTACAGTGAACGACTCTTCTCCGAAGCTGGTAATGTATACGAAACAAAAAGAAATTGATTACTGCCAGAAAGGGCAGAGACTTTAGTCTTTTTACACCACAATTTGCCTCTAATTAAAAAATATACTAACACTAACTAGAGTAACATGTGTACCTAAATGTCACTTTTGTTATATGATACACATAGTGATTATGTAACGTATTCATTTTTCTTAAGTTTGAAATTGTCTCATTTAATATTATCCAAAGTTGTACCTGCTTTCTTTAGGATTTAATTTTTGTTAAAATTGTAGTCTTTTAGGTTCAAGGTTGAGTTTGATTGTTTGTTAATTACAAAGGAGAAGTTCCTACCTTTAGTTTATATTTCTTTGAATAATGAATACATAGTGTTTCAAATTGTGATTCTAAAATAAATAATAAACAGGAGATAACATAATTATGTTCTTTATTCAGAGTTGTAAAAACTTGCGTTCAGAATTTATTTTTTTGTTAAACTTAGTCATATCAGTGCTAACTACTAAATAAATATTTTATTCCTTCCTTTGTTCCTATTCTTAGTATATATTGCCAATTATATGACTGATACTATAATAAAAGTAATTAATAATGAAAGAATTTCATTTCAATAACCCTATTTTAAAAATAGTAATATGAATAATGTAATGGCCCGACTAGTCGGTGCTTTTTGCGTACTAGTCGCCGACTATAAATATAGCCGGATAGTCGGCTTTTCCGAATAGTCGGCCACTAGTCGGTACATCGTTAATGTATACATATATACATATATATATATATATATATTTATATACAGACATAATAAAACGCTTTGAGAGTTCTAGAATATTGTGGAAAGAAAATAGGCCTCTTTTTATTCTGAAAATGTTGACCCATTTCATACTTCACGAATTTTCAGGCAATTACATAAACTGAGGCTATGCAAAGTTATAGAATTTCATAAAATGTTTAAAGAGACTATACACATTAAGTGTGACACAGCTAAATAATTCGATATTAAGTTAATTTTAAATCTGTCCAGCAGGAGCCGAGTTTCTAATGGAACTCGAAACAGAATATTTCTGGAAAAGGTACACGGGAGAAGGAGAGGAACAGAGTGGAGGATGTAAGGTAAGACCTTTATTTGGAGATTCCTCGATCACTTATCAGAATTTTTATTAGTTTGTTTTTACGACTAATGCAAAGAAGCTATTCTCTCTAGTGACGTATACTTGCCCAATAATATAATTATCTTGAAAGTACTATGTAAAGGATTCGTTTGGAAAACTTTGGTTCTTGTAAAACACGAGTATTACGAAACAAATGAAAAACACATCCCAGCATNCAAGGATTCGTTTGGAAAACTTTGGTTCTTGTAAAACACGAGTATTACGAAACAAATGAAAAACACATCCCAGCATTTGCTTGAAGCGTCTGGCATGCAGAAAAACCAGTAATGACGTCCCTGTTGAGAGAGTGCTATCAGGTCCATAACTAAACTTAACTACGCTGTAACTGAAAGTTAACAGACGACACGTCAGAGTAAGGTAAAAGGGCCAGCAGTTAACGCCTGTACAGAATACGTTTATTTTTACTTTCCCGTCCACCCGAGTCCGACTCGTGGCTAACTCATTCACATAACAGTCACAAAGATATTCCTCGACGCTCTTTAAGACAAAACTTTACAACGCTGAGTCAAAAAAACTGGTGTCATCATTTAATCGTGGGAAGGCCTCATTCGCGGCGCAAAACAAGAATATTCATTAAGTGAGAGGAATGTCAGAGAGCAAGAATGGCTGAAGTCACATATCTATTTTTTAAAGAGGCAAATGCAAGTTACCTGCGCTAAACAAGGCCATTTTAACGTTGACATCTTGCCAATTTATTGATTTTGCTGATATGATTGTGAAAAAAATTCACAAAGAACGTTACGATGTATTTATAACACAAATAATGTAACATTATTGATAGGTTATTAAGTTTACGTGTTAAAATGTATTTGTGAAAGTAAAAATTTTTTGTACCAATACTCCAAATAAAGCGAAAAATTTAAAAATATGGTTAAAAGGTGGATAGAGATGTATTCAATAAATCCAATGAAATTTGTTTTATGCATTTAAAAAAAGGTCACAAAATATTTTCTCACTATACTGAGTTTATTTTACAAAATGTTCATAAATATGGAAAAAGNATTTAAAAAAAGGTCACAAAATATTTTCTCACTATACTGAGTTTATTTTACAAAATGTTCATAAATATGGAAAAAGGGTATAAAAATGGTTTAACTTTCCTCGGAGAAATTACCTAAGCTAGTTTATTTGAACCTGTTGTTTTGATTATAGTAATGGCTTCTTGCGTTTAGTTAGTGACTTATTTTTATGTTTACCCGTGTNATTTGAACCTGTTGTTTTGATTATAGTAATGGCTTCTTGCGTTTAGTTAGTGACTTATTTTTATGTTTACCCGTGTCTTTGACACTGGTGTATCTTTTGTCCTTATTGCACATGTCTTTTTTTGTGTGTAATTTCCTTTGGATTATGAAAGAAGGTCTCTTCGACCCCTGTAGTTCATGGAATTCATTAGGTTCACGGCTGCTCTCTTACATTGTGGTATTGACAAAATTCTAGTAAACGATATGCTGCACTGTTCATCTACTGACCGATTCTTCTGTATCACATTCAGGTGATTCACTTACTTTTTAAATGCTAAAAATTTATCGCAACTTCCTGTGGCATTAAGTGACTACAAAAGGATAAAATACCTCATTTGGGATTATATGTGGGCGCCCTGAACCCACCTATAATATTCGATTTTACAGACTTGGCCCAGATTTTGATGAGAATGGGGCCTAATGTGGTCCTAGTCAGCCTAAAGTCTTATTTTATATCGTATACCTAGAGCAGTGCATCCCAGAAACTTCCAGAAGACTTAAAAATAGACAGTAGTAGCTCATTATCCCAGCAACTTTCAAAAGAATTGAAGACAGATTTGTCTAGCGGTTGAATTTTGGTAGTTGTGTCACTCGGTAGGCAAGACAATAATTCCCGCATTGATCTACTGCAAACATAAAGTTCAAGTCAATGTGGTATGAGTCTCCATCAAAAATAAACATCCTTCAATGACCAATAGCGTTTTTGCATCCACTTCCTAACGAGAAAGAATTTGAGTTAAAGTATAAACAGAGCAGATCTACAAAAATTGCGTACTTCACATAGAAGTCACTGTTCCGGCAGTCAGGTCATACCATTCCGGTTTAAGTCACTATTATTTGAAAAAAATCATTGTAGGTATGGTGGTGCACATAACGTTAGCACATGTCACAGCTGTTATGTTTTATTAATGCTTTGGAGCCGTAAATTTAGCCCTTTTCGCTCCTCTGCGAGTCAAAAAATTTTGCCGCCCATGAATCGTTAGCCTCGCGTTTTCTTTTCTATCTGTTTTTTATATCAACACAGGTATTTCATTCAAACAATTGTGTAACAAAATTTCTCGAAGCTTTCGAATGTTATTGTTTGCTATGAATCTGTAGTTTCGTAGCTCAACCAGGGTTCGTATTTTCAACCTTTCTGTTTGCAATTTCAGGATACGTTATTTGAGAAAAATTTGTATTGTAAACGTTTCCTACCGGACAAACTATCTGTTGTAATATAATATACAATGCAATATTAAAAGTTTGTTATATTTTTAAGATGGCAACACTGTAAACAAATGATTAGCTATCAAGCTACCGTTGGAGTGTCATGGCGCTATGTGCTTGTTGAAATTATATTGTTCTTTCTTAAAACTAATAAATAGTTTAGTCAAGTGATCCGGAGTTTTTCTTTATAAAACCTACAGGTTATGGGCCCAGACACCTAATCTTGTATGGTTGAAGTAAAATAGTGCACGTAAATACTGCAACAACAGTTGTTTAATATCGTCGACGTAAGAAGTGTCTATTGAGGTTAGCGGCGGCGTGGCGAGAAGAAAAAACTTGTTCAGAACGGACAAGGAAGGAAGGTTTTTTTTTGCAGGAAGGAAGGAAGAGCAAGATGGATGGCATGGCACATCAAAGTACATTTATTAAACTGGAAGGCGCCAAGAACTGGAACATCTGGAAATTCCAAACGTCAGTTTTACTGCGAGGTCAAGGTTTATATGATGTGGTCGAAGGTCGCACCTTGAAGCCAGAGGTTGTTACGTAGAAACCAGCATGGGAAAGTATGGATGCGAAGGCTCAAACCTTACTGGTCACGAGAATGTCAGAAGACGTGATGCTGCACATTATCACATGCACTACTGCTGCGGAGATGTGGCGAAAATTACTAAGTGTATATGAACAGAGAAGTGAAACAAATATTCACATAATACAACAGCGATTCTTTCAATATAAGTATGAAGAAGGTACAGAAATGTCTGTTTTCCTGTCGAAAATTCAAGAAATCCAGAATCAGTTAAAACAGATGGGTGAAGAAATCTCGGATAAATTGGTCATAACAAAAGTGTTAATGTCACTGCCCGACGGCTATAAACATTTTGTATCAGCTTGGGAGTCGGCACCGGATGATAAACAAACTTATGAAAACCTGGTAGCTAGATTATTAGTCGAGGAAGAAAGATTACATGAGAAAGGAGGAGCAGCGCAGTCTTCAGCTTTCGTCGCTAAAAAAAGGGACAAGAGAAATATTAAATGTTTCAAGTGCAATAAGTTTGGACATTATGCAAGTGAATGCAGAAGTAATAATAATTCAATGGAAAATCGAGACAGTCGTAATAACCGGTCAGACAATAAATGTTTTTATTGTAATAAATCCGGCCATAACAAGAATCAGTGCCGCTTCAAGAAAAACAAGGATAGTAACGCGTTTGTGGTGTCAAACTCGTTCGAAAAACAATATCAAGAAACAGAGTGGTTAATTGATTCCGGCGCAAGTGAACATATGTGTTGCAAACGTGAGTTGTTTACCTCATTCACGAGTTTATCAAATAAATTCGTAATCTTGGGTGACGGAACGCAAATTAGTGCACAGGGGCGCGGACAGATGGCGGTACAAGTCTCAAATGGCAAAGAATGGATTGACACAACCATAGACAACGTGTTGTACGTGCCTGATTTAAAAACAAATTTATTCTCTGTGCAATGCGTCACTGCAAGAGGTTATGTCATGATGACAGATGAAAACTTATGCAAATTTTACAAGAAAAATAAGTTGTTGGCAATCGCGGAACGAGCTGGAAATATGTATTACCTGAACTTTCGCTATAAATGCGGGGTAGCAGGTACTGCACAAGTCAAGTCGGACATAAATGAGTGGCATGAAAAACTTGTTCATCAAAACATGATGTACGTGAAAAATGTTCTGAAAAACAATAATGTTACCGTAAACGATAGCTGTGTTGGGAAATGCGAAAGTTGTTTAGAAGGGAAAATTCATCGTTTACCTTTTTCTAACAGTGAAAGTAAAACAACGAGGACGTGTGAGTTAATTCATGCCGATACCTGTGGCCCCATGGAGGAAACATCTGTGGGAGGTTCGAGGTATTTTGTGGTGCTTAAAGACGACTATTCAAAATATAGAAATGTTTACTTCGTCAAAGGAAAACATGAAGTGAAAAAATGCATCGAGAAATTTATAAACAGAGCGGAAAATGAAACTGGAAATAAAGTGAAGTATTTCAGAAGCGATAATGGACTCGAGTTTGTAAATAAGGAGGTGGAAGGATTGTTTCTCAACCGGGGAATAATACATCAACGCACAGTCCCTTACACACCTGAACAAAACGGCAAGGCAGAGAGAGAAAATAGAACACTTATTGAATCTGCTAGAACCATGCTATGCGCTAAAAATCTGCCTAAGTCATTGTGGGCGGAAGCAATTAACACGGCAGCGTATGTGTTAAATAGAACTGGGAAGAGCACTGAAGTTGATAAAACTCCATACGAACTGTGGACAAAGAAAACTTTTGATATTCAAACATTAAAAATATTCGGTTCACCTGTGGTTGTCCATGTCCCTCAAGAAAAAAGGAAAAAGTGGGACTCTAAAGGAGAAAAAGGAATAGTAGTTGGTTACGGAGAAGACGTAAAAGGGTACAGAATATTTTTCCCACACAGGAACACTGTAGAAGTAAAACGGGACATTGTGTGTATAGAGCAAGAAAAGACACAAGAAAAACAGCAGTTGGTAACGTGTGAAGTGGAAAATTTGGTGTCAGAAGAAACCATATGCGTACCAGATACAAATGGGAGGGATGTTGATGAAGAACTGAGCTGTGAACAAGAACGGAGACCGTCAGAAAGTCAAGTCGAGACCGAAGGTAGTGATTATGAACCATGTTACAGTGGTAAAGAAACAGAAACTGAAGTCACCATCTCCTCAGAAGCTGACGATGCACTACAAAGTTCACCAGATACTCACCAAGATCAGCGGAGAAGCAAACGAGCGAGAAACCAAACGTCGTTCTACAAGTGTAACAATATTTATTCGATGGATGAGGAGCCAAAGACGTACGAAGAGGCAATGAGAAGAGAAGATGCAAGTAAGTGGAAAGAAGCTATAAGTAGGGAATTACAGACTCTAAATGAAAACAATACATGGGAGGTGTGCGATACTTCTGTAAATGAAAAGACTGTAAGCAGTAAGTGGGTTTTTAAGATAAAGAAAACTGGTAATGATATACAGTATAAAGCTAGGTTGGTAGCTAGGGGTTTTGAACAAAATGATGACTTGAATTTAAATGAGATTTATGCACCTGTGGCTAAATTGTCAACTTTCAGATTATTCACAGCCATAGCAACCGAGCGTAACTTACCTATTTACCAAATGGATGTAACTGGGGCGTTTTTATACGGGGAAATTGATGAAGAAATTTTTATTCATTTACCAGATGGGGCATATTTTGATGATAAAAATATTGTCAAGTTAAACAAATCTTTGTATGGTCTAAAAAAATCACCCAAATATTGGAATGAAAAGTTCAACTCAGTTTTAACTAGAGGAGGCTTTGTGAGGTCACAGTGTGACTCATGTCTTTATTCAAAGTGCAATGATAAAGATCAAATGTATATTCTAATATACGTTGACGATTTGTTAATTTTTGGCACAAATGAGAACCAAATTTCTGATGTCAAACTAATGTTACAGAAAGAATTTAAAATGAAAGATTTGGGTTTAGTATCTGATTTTCTTGGAATAAATGTCAAACAAAACTTAGAAAGTGGTGTAACCAAATTAAGTCAGAAAAGCTATTTAGAAAATGTATTGAGGAAATTCAAAATGGAAAACTGTAAGCCAATGTCAACCCCCATGGACCAAAATTTTAATGCTAAAATGTTTGAAAATAAGGAGTGCCAAACAGATCAAAATATTGAAAATGTATGTAGACAAATGATAGGATGCTTAATGTATGCTGTCTCAGGCACAAGACCAGATCTGTGTGTAGCTGTTTCTATATTAAGCCGATACCAAAACAATGCAAACGATGTACTGTTAACGGCTTTAAAAAGGGTATTAAGATATGTAAAACATACTATTGATTATAAATTGGTTTATAAATGTAATGATAAATCGCTAGTGGGTTACTGCGATGCTGATTGGGCAGGAGATCTCAGAGATAGAAAATCTACCACTGGCTATTGTTTCATGTATTCAAATTGTTTGATTTCATGGTGTTCGAAGAAGCAATGCTCTGTAAGTCTCTCATCAACTGAGTCTGAATACATAGCAATTAGTATGGCAGCTAGTGAAGCATGTTGGTTACAAAATTTGTTAAATGATTTTAGGGTAAAAATTGTTGACCCGACTACAATTTTTTGTGACAACCAGTCCGCAATATCGGTTGCAAATACAAGTAGTGTCAAGCGGTTAAAACATATCGATATTAGATTTCACTATATTAAAGAATTAATAATAAAAGGTAGAGTGTCTCTGAAATATGTAAAAACTGAAGAACAGTTAGCTGATATGTTTACAAAAGCCCTAAACAAAGAGTTAATTTTTAAATTCACTAATCAGTGTGGAGTAACCATGTAAATTTATTTGTGTAAAATTTAGGTAAATATTGCATTGAGGGTGGGTGTTGTAATATAATATACAATGCAATATTAAAAGTTTGTTATATTTTTAAGATGGCAACACTGTAAACAAATGATTATCTATCAAGCTACCGTTAGAGTGTCATGGCGCTATGTGCCTTTCTGAAATTATATTGTTCTTTCTTAAAACTAATAAATAGTTTATTCAAGTGATCCGGAGTATTTCTTTATAAAACCTACACTATCAACGGAGTCGAACGAATCTATGCCGTACACTGTCCAGTATGTAAATAAATAAATAAATAAATAAATATATATATATATCATCATATGATTTTAACGACAAGAAGTATTCAGATATCACAAAGGTGTAAATTCGTTAATCAAATTAATTTCCTTTAACTGCCGGTAAATAAGATTGCCTACAAAGTTTCTGGATAGCTGAATCTGATTTAAAATTATTTCACAGTGTCCTTCGTGGATTTCGGTAGGGAGAAAGAAGCAGCCATATTCATACTAAGTGTCAGTAGTGTGTATATGGGGATACGGGGGCAATGTATTTTAAATGGAGAAGTGCAGCTCGCGAGGCTCGCTTGCTTCTTCTCAACTCGGAAGTGCTCGTCAGTCCACGGCAGATATGGGGCATCTAATAATTCGGCTAGACTCAGGATTGCCGTACGTATCCGAATGAGATCAATGGTTACATCCACTAACTCTTCCAGAATATACATCTGTTTCTGGGAGCCGGCGACTGTATCTCTTTTATAGGTATACATTATGCCAAATCGAGAAATCTGTGTATATTATCCAGTATTGAAAATTATATTTTCATTATACATAGTACGTCCATGTAAAATCTATACTATTATTGGAAGTGCTTCGCCTATTGTGCTATCGCAAATTCAAACTGNGGCACAAGACCAGATCTGTGTGTAACTGTTTCTATATTAAGCCGATACCAAAACAATGCAAACGATGTACTGTTAACGGCTTTAAAAAGGGTATTGAGATATGTAAAACATACTATTGATTATAAATTGGTTTATAAATGTAATGATAATCGCTAGTGGGTTACTGCGATGCTGATTGGGCAGGAGATCTCAGAGATAGAAAATCTACCACTGGCTATTGTTTCATGTATTCAAATTGTTTGATTTCATGGTGTTCGAAGAAGCAATGCTCTGTAAGTCTCTCATCAACTGAGTCTGAATACATAGCAATTAGTATGGCAGCTAGTGAAGCATGTTGGTTACAAAATTTGTTAAATGATTTTAGGGTAAAAATTGTTGACCCGACTACAATTTTTTGTGACAACCAGTCCGCAATATCGGTTGCAAATACAAGTAGTGTCAAGCGGTTAAAACATATCGATATTAGATTTCACTATATTAAAGAATTAATAATAAAAGGTAGAGTGTCTCTGAAATATGTAAAAACTGAAGAACAGTTACCTGATATGTTTACAAAAGCCCTAAACAAAGAGTTAATTTTTAAATTCTCTAATCAGTGTGGAGTAACCATGTAAATTTATTTGTGTAAAATTTAGGTAAATATTGCATTGAGGGTGGGTGTTGTAATATAATATACAATGCAATATTAAAAGTTTGTTATATTTTTAAGATGGCAACACTGTAAACAAATGATTATCTATCAAGCTACCGTTAGAGTGTCATGGCGCTATGTGCCTTTCTGAAATTATATTGTTCTTTCTTAAAACTAATAAATAGTTTATTCAAGTGATCCGGAGTATTTCTTTATAAAACCTACACTATCAACGGAGTCGAACGAATCTATGCCGTACACTGTCCAGTATGTAAATAAATAAATAAATAAATAAATATATATATATATCATCATATGATTTTAACGACAAGAAGTATTCAGATATCACAAAGGTGTAAATTCGTTAATCAAATTAATTTCCTTTAACTGCCGGTAAATAAGATTGCCTACAAAGTTTCTGGATAGCTGAATCTGATTTAAAATTATTTCACACTGTCCTTCGTGGATTTCGGTAGGGAGAAGCAGCCATATTCATACTAAGTGTCAGTATTGAAAATTATATTTTCATTAGACATAGTACGTCCATGTAAAATCTATACTATTATTGCTTCACGAAGCGGATAACACGATAGTGTTTAAGTTTGACGACTGGGTTGAAAAATTATCTCTGTTCTTGGAACTTTTAAGTCTGCATATTGGATCCTGAAGCTCATCAAAAATATGTTGAAAAATAGTTATTTAAAGTGGATCCTATAGGCAAGATTTATTCAGGACATTATTTTATGCCGTCCTTGTGTGAGTGGCGTAAACGAAGAATGCCAGGAGAGTCAATTTGAAGAAAAGTGTATTCTGAGTTGATGCATGTCCTGTTTTAAAGTCATTAAGTTGCTATCATGAACTACGAGAACTTCTTGCTCCAGATTAACTATAGTTACAGATATGTAACACTGAAATAAGTTGCTGATGGCAGCAGCCTGATATAATATGATTTCTCCACTTTAGTCTTCAAGAATACTGCATAATCCTTTTTCTAAAGCCTTCCTTGTAAAATTCGTTTATACTTCCTTCAGAAGTAGAGATCTAATGCTTCTACCTAAATATTTTATAAATCTGAGCAGCCGAGGCAAGATAAGGTATTCGCTGATAAATGGAGTATAACCAAGTGATATTTTTTTATTGGACATTGAATAATATTTTCCCTGGCGGGAAAAGACTGCGTTAAGCTGCCAAATGTCAACTGTAATTATAATTATATTCTTAGTTGAGTGCTTCGAAATTGAGCTGCATGTATTCTTATGTCTGAACTTTGGTTGCTTATGTTTCTTCACAAAACTTTCAAATGAAATAATTAAACGCTCCTTTATAATTGAACTGCTTTATTGGTTGGTAGTTTCCTCAGTAGTGGCATATTTTTATTATAATTATAGTGTTGCTTATCACCGATTTCTTGTTAATGTGGTCACTCCAATATACAAGTTACCTATGAAAACCTGGTTCGTTAACAACTACTCCTGAATAATCACATATACCCCAATACAATACAAAACACACTTAATTAATTTCAGTGGCAATCCACAGAGGGTATTAATATCCATTTCAGTGGATCCCATTCGTTTGGCATTTTCACCATATATGTACACACGTCTCTATATTTCAGAGACGCCATACATGAGGCCTTAAATATCTCAATACATAAATAATCAATTTCAGTGTCCATGAACGTGGGGAATTAATAACCCATTTCAGTGGCTCCACCAACGTTGTGCCATTATAATAGTTTTTTATTGACACCCAACAAAGGGCCTAAAATATCAATAATAATTTCAGTTGAGCCCCAACGTAGTGCATTATAATTCATTTCAGTGGCGACCAACTAAGTGGGACACGAAAAGGAAGGTCAGTAGAGATGGGTTGATCAGGGTCTTCTACTTGGTAAGTGTATGAGTAGGAGAAGCAGAACACTTTATTATCTAAGAGAAACTGCACCCATAGACTGCAAACATTTTGAGTACATTGTTACCTACATGAAAACTGAACAAGGAGAAACCCCTACACAGAAGGTCAGCAATAACACTGTGTTAGTACAGGTTAACCAAGCACCAGACCAAGGTGCAAACATAGATACCTTACATGAAGCCCCAGTAATGTCAGTCACACAAGCAGATTCTATTGCCCAGACAACACTTACTCTGTTGGCAGCAATGATAATGCAGCTGCAGGAAAATATGTCACTAGAAATGAGGCAGGCTAGGGAGCAACAAGCCACATTGCAGGAAAATATGACACAACAACAGACGAAACTGCAAGAAAATATGGCACAATAACAAGCCACACTGCAAGAAAATTTGACACAAAAAGAAACCGAATTGCAGGAAACCTTTACACTGGAGATAAGGCAGGTACGAGACTGTCAGAACCAAATGCAGTAAAACATAACGGCCAGTATAGATGAGAGGCAGCTGAAATTTACACAGATGAGTCAGAATGTTGCAAGCCAGGCATCGAGCTTACAAGCTGAGGTAAACACAGTATCCACACAACTNGAGCTTACAAGCTGAGGTAAACACAGTATCCACACAACTACGGTCAGAAATTGCAACTACATACAGGGAAATCGGGTTTTGTTAAAGAACAATACCCTATCCAGGCCAGTTTAGCAGAGTTGAGTTTCAATGAGCTATAGAAGAGGGCTGAGTGTAGACATAATTCAGATGTTATAAAGGAGCAGGTTTCTGCACAACTTGATTCGTTTGACAGGCATCTAGAGGATAAATTACAACATATAGAAAAGTCTGCGCACCAAGGGAGGCAGAAAACCGATGCCAGTATTGCCAAAGTGGGAGAAAATATTGATTTCGTGGAATAAAAATTAGACCGAGTAGCTGCTTCTATAAAATATTTACGACTGTCAAAAACTCCGCGTAGTGACTCCCAAACTACACCTACAGTTACTTAATTGCAGCTTAATTCACCCGCATCAGCTACTGTCACACCAGAAATGGCTCAACAACACAGTGAATCAGTCAGCACACTGCTTCATCATCCCTCAAAATTATAGGTGGAGCAGGTACCTCATTTCGAAGGCCGTGTAATGGAGAATCCTATCNACTGCTTCATCATCCCTCAAAATTATAGGTGGAGCAGGTACCTCATTTCGAAGGCCGTGTAATGGAGAATCCTATCAATTTACTTATGCATTTCCAGAAATGCAACCAATTTGTTTGGTTTGCCTGACACCGACATGATACGTTGTCTGAAACTAAGCTTGCGCAGTACTGCATATTACTGGTGGGAGATTAACAGGCCTAACACAAACACATATGCCGAATTTAAGGAAAAATTTGTCACAAATTTATTGCAAACCAAAAAAATTCAAGGCAATCTAAGAGCTTAGTTCTACACGGAGAAGTTTGTGCCCGGTGAAGGCAGAAAGCTTGAAACCCACCTCTCAGAGATGTATGATCGCTCATGACGCATAGATTCACCCAATAGCGACGAAAAATTTGTCGCTATGATTATACATCAATTGCCATACAGATACTAAACTCACTGAATAGGCAGATATCCCAGCGAGTATCGCTTCTTTCAGAGATGACCTACTAGCCTACGATCAGATAGACAGGTTACAGTATCCGCAAAATACGAGGGTTATTCGGAAAGTAAGGTCCGAATCGCCATAGCTAATCGAATGTCGCGCGAACATTGTAATGCAAATCCGCACCGACTCCCGGCATGCCTTGCTCATCAAACGACGCTATTTGTATTGGTATTGTTGCAGTGAGTGTGCTATTTACAGTGTCAGTTCAAAATGTTTAAAACAATTGATCGGCCCGCCGACTGTGGGATACGGCCAGTGATTCAGTTTTTGTCAGCAAGGAACGTTTCAGCAGCGGAAGTTCATCGACAGATAAGTCAAGTGTATGGCCCCAATGCGATGAGGGACAGNCAGTTTTTGTCATCAAGGAACGTTTCAGCAGCGGAAGTTCATCGACAGATAAGTCAAGTGTATGGCCCCAATGCGATGAGGGACAGCAAAGTGCGTAAGTGGGTGAGAGCTTTCAAGGATGGACGGGAAAATGTCCATGATGAACCGCGATCAGGCCGACCATCAGTGATCACAGAAGATTTTGTCAAAGCCGTGGACGAAAAGATTCGTGGAGACCGGCGATTCACAATTTCAACTTTAGCATTCGAATTTCCGGATGTGGGTAGAACAACTTTGCACAAAATTATCTCTGAAAATTTGCAATCTCACAAGTTGTGCGCACGTTGGGTTCCCAGGCTGCTTACTGAACAACACCAAATGAAAAGAATGGCTCGTGCTCTTGATGTTTTGGACAGATATCATAAGGAAGGTGATCAATTTTTAAAGAAGATTGTCACAGGGGACGAGACGTGGGTTTCTCACATGACCCCAGAGTCTTAATGTAAATCAATGGAATGGTGTAACCCGACATCACTAGTCTAAGTCAAGGCCAAACGGACAATCTCGACACGCACGGTTATGGCAACCGTGTTTTGTGATAGACATGGAGTCGTGCTAGTCGAGTTTATGCAGCAGGGGAAAACAATCAATGCAGCCGCTTACTGCACTACCCTGACTAAACTTCGACTGATTAAAGGAGTATAACCAAGTGATATTTTTTATTGGACATTGAGTAATATTTTCCCTAGTGTGAAAAGACTTCCTTAAGCTGCCAAATGTCAACTGTAATTATAATTATATTCTGAGTTGAGCATTTTGAAATTGAGTTGCATGTATTCTTATATATGAACACTGATTACTTATGTTTCGTCACCAAACTTTCAAATGCAATAATTAAACGCTCCTCAGTAATTGAACTGCTTTATTTGTTGGTAGCTTGCTCGGTAGGGGTATATTATTTATTATAATTAAAGTGCTGATTATTGCTGATCTCTTGTTAATGTGGTTATTCTACTTCAAGTTTTACTATTATTTTCACTGCAATATGCAAGTTACCAAAACTACAACTTGGTTTTTTAGCAACTACTCGTAAATAATTACAATACACAATACGCTAAATTAATTTCATTGGAGCCCATTCGATATGCCGTTATAATCCAGTTCAGTGGCACCGTAATCAAGGCCTGAGATATTAATAATAATTTCAGTGGAGCCCCAACGTGGTACATTTATAATTCATTTCATAATATAAAAGGGCATGAGGCAAAGTATGTTTGCATATTATAAGCTTGCCATCGGGGGTAAACAAAGTAATTTTATCTACGCTTTCCGTATAAAGAGCATGCCAGTGCGCTCGTATTGTTTTCATGGCCGCAAGCACTGTTTTAATTTCTTCTAATGCAGCTTTGTAATCAGAAAAATCGATTTTGTAGTGTACCATGCACTTATGAATTCCCTTAGCATTTTTCGTTACCTTGTCATTGCTCTTGTCTCTTGTAAAAGCATAGTTTGGCACGGAGGCCTATAAATTCAGTCAAGATCTTTCCATCACACTCGTCCTTTAATTTGCCCAAATTTGTTATATTTATTTCGAACCATGTGGTCTTGGAAGTCTTGGGGAACGAACATCGTACAGGGACGAGTCGGTGTCCATATAGTGGAGCTCCAGGTCTTCTCCCTACCGCGCTTTATTCGCGTTCGGTACATCAGCATCGGTACATCGACAAGTCAAGCGCCATCATTCCTGCATATATCGGTTTGTCAAAAGGTATGGATTCGTGATGTAGGCGAAAGAGATTGATCGTAAATAATTCAGTCCATTAATTTTGGCTTGGATAAGAATTTTTTCAGTCTTTTTTTTCCTGCACATAAATTCCATGTTTTGGCATTTTCTTTCGTTCTCCATTAATTTCCCAAAAGTTGCATTATTAGCCAATTCAAAATTTTTTTTCTCGAAATATTTAGTGGCTGCCTGTTGCTTCATAGTGTTGAGGTCGAAGTAAGGCTTCAGCCATGCAGTCTGTTCGAACTCATTGCATTTTTACTTTTCTTATCCATTATTCAGTACCTGTTTTAGTTTGTGGTATTGGTCGATACAATTATTTTTGTCTTCGAGATTCGTCATCAATTTTGAATACTTGGATTATGGTTTCACTGGTTGTCAAGCAGGAAAGGCAAGTCCTTATGTGATTCAGACAGAGCTGTGTGATTCTATACATCGATCTCCAGAATATACTCTTTTTTACCATCGTCTGGCACACCCATGTCATGTGTATTATTGTCGACCCACTTGAATTTGCGTACTGGAAATGGCAACATCATGGCTCATCCGTAAAGGTTGTTTGCTTGAGGTACAGCAGAAATTTTTAGGACTTGTTGGGATCTTATTTCTCGGGCGTGTAAATGTTATTCGCCCCCGCATGGCAAATGATGCAATTGGCTATGCGAACATGGATACCTTCCACAATAAACATATGCATGTCATAATCTGCGAGAAGCCCCAGTTCTACTCCTGTCATATGCAGTATGGCGATGAAGGTGAACCCAGGGTCACTGACATTGTGGGCACAGTTGAATTTGGATGTGAAAATACACAAGTCCTTGACGTTTTCAAAGTCATTGGTTAGGATAAGCATTGGTTAAGATAAGCATGTCCATCTTGAAGTAAAACTCCAAATACTCTACCAAGTCCACACAGTTGAACGCCGCTCATAAGTCTGGGCATGAGTGGCATCAGTTAGTTGGTTGTGGAATACTTCTATCGGAGGCAGCTGTAGCTTCCCAACTTTTTCCATTCGTTGATGTAGTCGTACCGAAACATACCTTTATGTGTGACGAGTAGCAGTTTGTTAGCCCTATAGAAATTTTCCAAGATGATAAATTTTGAAGACGGCAAGTACTTGGCAAGACCGTGGGTCATGAGCTGGAAGGTATCTACAAACTGCACCAGAAATCTGTCTCCCAGCAACTTCGAAAATATGATAATGTTCTCGATTTTGTGTGGAATGATGATGTTATATATATCATACCCCAGATGCCTAATGATAGAATTCTCGTCGTAGCCCAGGTTATGGAAGAAAACGACGTGCTTCTTGGATCTTTGGTGCAGCAGATTGCAGCTGGTGCATGCAGACCTGATGTACTGCCCGGTGAAGTGGTCATGGTCCCTCACCTTGCAATTTTCGTGCTTGAATGCACTGGCGTAGTAGCAGCATCTTGTCGCTCTTGAATTATACGCCTTTTCAGTCGGCGTGGGCGGTATAGCCTGGTTTGAAGTGGCATTAATATCTTTGACTTCATTGCCAATATCAAATGTCGCTTCCATGAAGTTCTTCTCTGCATCCGATCCCTATATAGTGCTGGTTTTTCCGGCAGTGATAAAGTGAGCGACTCAGAAATTACATTATTAGCCACATGCATATATATGCAATAACAGAATGCATTGTGTATCTTATAGGCGTATGTATAGGAATGGCTGGGGTCTGGTTCACATGTCTGAGTAGTTTTGAACAATGCCTCGCAGTCTGCATACACACGATGTGTAATTTATTCATAATGTAGTAATTCTGAAACTTAGGTAGGGTGGGACTTGCATTCTTCCCCAGCTGTGGCATTGAGATAATCTTTGGAGCATTTTCCTTGCAGTATTTAATGTGTTCTTCTAAATACTGCTGGCGCGTAGCTCCGATTTGCTTGGTAGGTAATTGTGAATTGTAAAGCACCGCTTAAATATATTAATTTTCTCCTTGTAAGGCGATACCTAGGGATGCACAAGGAAAGAAAAGTTATTGATATAATTGTAATTCGAGTTTTTGTCTTCGGTGGTGAAGAGGAGGTTAGAGTGTTCAGGTTTCCTTCTTTGACCACACATACAGGCACGACCTTCTCCTTGATGCTGACCGAGTACATGTTGACCGATGAAGCAGGGTTGTTCTTCTAGAAGACTTAAATTTGTCGCAACGGGGCTCTAGTCAGGAAAATTCGAATTTAGTTTCCAGGGCTTCACAAGGGCCGGTCGACTCACTGCGGGAATTCATCCTCCCATGTAATGGGCCAAAATCGACTGTTTAAAACACATGTGGTCGCAGATGTTTTTGGGGTTGATAATGGCCTCGGTCCTCTTGATTGATTCNAAATCGACTGTTTAAAACACATGTGGTCGCAGATGTTTTTGGGGTTGATAATGGCCTCGGTCCTCTTGATTGATTCCGGCAGCTTGCTGTTAAACGAGGCACATAGCGGTTTTAGCTTATTCATTCAGAGTTGTCGTGACTAACTTCCGACAACACCCACCCCCATCCATGGTCTTTGTATGTTTTTTTCATTTGCATAATTTCCCTATACACTTTTTTACGACCTTTTTGATTTTATCTGCTTCATTACTTCATACACGGTTACGTGCTTTTTTTTTCCTGTTGCCTTGTTTGAAGGATTCGGTTTCGCATACATATCAATTTAATGTAAATTTATTTAATAATNAAATCGACTGTTTAAAACACATGTGGTCGCAGATGTTTTTGGGGTTGATAATGGCCTCGGTCCTCTTGATTGATTCTGGCAGCTTGCTGTTAAACGAGGCACATAGCGGTTTTAGCTTATTCATTCAGAGTTGTCGTGACTAACTTCCGACAACACCCACCCCCATCCATGGCCTTTGTATGTTTTTTTCATTTGCATAATTTCCCTATACACTCTTTTACGACCTTTTTGATTTTATTTGCTTCATTACTTCATACACGGTTACGTGCTTTTTTTTCCTGTTGCCTTGTTTGAAGGATTCGGTTTCGCATACATATCAATTTAATGTAAATTTATTTAATAATNTTTTTTTTTCCTGTTGCCTTGTTTGAAGGATTCGGTTTCGCATACATATCAATTTAATGTAAATTTATTTAATAATATAAATTCGTCTCCCACCAAGGCGAATCTGTTTCAATCCCCTGCCGGGTCGCTCCCCGATTTTCGCATGTGGGAATGGTGCCGGAAGATGCCGCTTACCGGTGGGTTTTCTCGGGGATCTCCCGTTTCCCTCACCCTTTCATTCCGGCGCTGCTTCATACTTACCTCAATCACCCTCAGTGGCTCTCAAGATCTCGCTGTTAAGCCGCCCAAATCTCTCCACTAACTCAATAATATAAATTTAATTGCGCCCTGATTTCGTACATCTCTGGTGAACTGCCCGACTTTATGCTCTATTCATGTTAACCAAAAATGTACAAATATTTCTAACAAATCGCTCTTTTTTAATGCAACAAACATCTTTAAACTTCCTTGGAAAACTGTTTCTAACTCCACGAAACCATTGGTATTAACAACCCCAAGGTCTCGTTCGATTATGGGGCGTGACTAAAGCTCACGTGATGATGGAAAATCATTTCGAAATATTTGTTTAAATTATGATGGAGACTACACATTTTGCATTTTGGTAGGTGAAGGACCTGCAGACTAACCGGGTTTCACGTCTCTCTCCAGATTATCGTTTCTAGCGAACTATGTCCCATAAATATTGCAATCATACGTAACCTATTCTGTATTCGTCTGTATTATTTTCATGTCCTCGATCACACTGACTGATAATAAACGAGATTCCATAGTAGCAAAACTTATTTGGACATATCGCCTTTGCATAACCTGACGATGGTAGAGTGAATGCCATCGCCAACGATGTAGGCAGCCTAGCTGGAGTCAGCGATGGTACCACCAAAGATAAAGTCGGTATGCCAGTCGCAGGCACATCATTCAATGAACGCTTCATCTTGATCTCTATGGGACAAATGAAAAATACCTGATGAATATTTAGAACTCATGTTTGGGAGCTGTGCAATAATCTAAGTGTATACGGCATAGAAAATCAAATAAGTCACATTTAATAAATTTAAAAATCTGCTGCATCTAAGTTGATTTAAAGCTACGAGGGTCCTGCACCATATGTTGGATAGCATATATTTTCATACCTGTCTGCTGCGAACAGGTACTTAAAATTTGAGCAGATTTTTTACATTGGTAGAAAATATGTAAATAATTACGAGCACGATAGATAACCCAACGAACTGTGATGCAGGATCCGTACATAAAATAACTTGCTAGACTGATAGCTAAGAATATCAGAGGACATAAAAAGATTTATGACCTGTCGCATCAGAAGAAGAACAGAGATGATACGCGACACTGCACACCTTATATACCTGCTGAACCCGAGATGTCATGTGACTAACAGCCAATCACGAGCTAGCAATGTGATGTAAAATACTTTACCTGAGTGAATTCTAATGAGGTCAGGGAAGAGAAGACGATCCTACACCTCTCGCATCAGACGACGAACTGTGACGACGGTTAACACTGGCCGCCTTATATGCCTGCAGAGGTCACGATGTTTCGTAATAAACTGCCACTCATGAGCAAGCAATGTGACCTTATCTTAATTTTTTTTTTTCGCACTCTAGCAAGAAAGGGTGGAAACTATAGCAGTCGGATAAATATGATAAATGAAAGGGGCGAGTGTGTATGAATGCATGTTCGCATGGGCCTGTTACACTGGACAGACACCACGTAGCCGAGGACTAGGGCAGACCTCGATGCTGAGCATGCCAGTTCCCTACAATTGCTAGCATCGATAGAGGGATGTTTGCAGGTGTAAAAATTAATGAGACTTGTAAAATGCAGCTCTTTGTATATGTCTATACATGTGACGGTAATTTTACATTATATCCTCCTCAAAATAAACTGTATAATTTTTCCAGACATCTCCCTACACTTTAAAATATTAATTACCTTTTAACCTATACCTACTAGGGGACAAAATATTACCATGCTATTTACTAACTTGTTTGTAAACAAGTGTAAGAAAAGCTGTCTTGCGCCTCCCTTTTTGGTTGGGAGCCAGGTCTGGAAACCTGGCTACCTAAAATTAAGGTTAACGTCTCAAAACGCTCAAAAAGGTCCCAGAGGAAGATGGATCTGGTGTACTGAATTTACCATATGGTAACCCACAGTTTCGATTTATCATATCGTATGCCCTTTACAAATATAGCTCCCGGCTCCGATAAACCAATTTAGGGCAAGGTTGCTATAGTTAGACGGGCTCCTTCGATATTTCCACGAGTATAGACAAGTGACACGCCCCGTTGACTGTAACGTGAATTACTTGAAAGAAAATAAGTACTATCCTAGCTCTGAGTATTTCCCTTGCAATTGCAATACACGTATAGTGTCACTGAAACAAAATTGTCAGTGAAATGGTAATTATGTTTCATTGTTCACTAACATTCACTGAAAGTATGTCGCATGCCCATTATTTTACCTTATTGACATTTGAAATATACGTTATGCAAGCAGGAGGAGGACATTTTTTAATAAAGGTATTATGATTTGCCTTCGACGAGCCATATCGAGTCTCCATGAATGGACCATTGACCCAATGATGGAAACTCCGCGTGTTCATTTTTTCAAATATTATTTTGGGTTGTATGAGGCATAATTGTGTTCTCTTATTTAATGCTAAGAGTTAATATATCACTGGCAGGTCTATATTTGCAAAAACAACGAATACATTTTTGTTGTAAATGGCTGCAGAGGTGTAATACGGTCGCAGGGAGGAGCATGGTACGGATTGAACGTTAGCCGTAACACGGAATGGCGATACGAGTACCAATTAGGCTGCTAGAACGTACAAACGTGCCATGGACAACACTGTAGATACATNACACGGAATGGCGATACGAGTACCAATTAGGCTGCTAGAACGTACAAACGTGCCATGGACAACACTGTAGATACATATGATTGGTAAGAATAGTTTTGCTTTCGAATAGAAAAAAAGTAAAGGATGATCTACCTGCGGAAGTAAATCTGATTTCTCGGAGTCAGTGCTCCTCTTTGCGTTTCATCGCTTATAGGTACAAAATCCGTTCTTGAAAAATTGTAAGTATTCAATTGCAAATCAAAAAAGTTACGTCGTCGATTTATCCTTAACTCATCGCACACAATACGTTTTCCGTTGTCTTACGGGCATGGACATCGTCATTATGTGAACTGTGTAAGCGAACTGACGAAAATGAAGCACGTCCTATCACATACTCCAAAATACTGAAGTTGCTGCTACGGGCACGTGTTAGCATGTTCTGTTTAATCACATCAAATAAGAAGTTATTATAATATAATTCCGGAAAACCCAAGTTACTTCTACACGAACTAGTTTCTACTCATTTTATTCACCCGAAATGATGCATCTACGTCGAAATAACGTCGTAATCGAAATTACTATTTTTATTAACTTCACCCATTCTGTGACTACAGTGTAGAATAAGAAATTTAGTAACAATTTTTTCCTAAATAAAAGCAATGGCCCACTTTTTTATATAACGCAATCCGCATAGCACGTTTCAAAAAATAGTTATTAGCAGTGTCTCCTTGTTAGATGTTAGTTTTTTATTTACAAACTACGATGTAAACTTACGTTATAACATATACTTAAGGCTATATTAAATAACAGGTTTTTTTTAATTCAGCTACATAATTTTAAATTAAGAAAATGATTGTTTCAATTAAATTCCAAGTGTGGTCTTTTATTAAGGAATTAAGTTTTATTGCAAATGAAGATTAAATAGGAATCGTATCACATTTTTTACTAAAAGAACACTATAAAAAATGTTTAATGTTAAAGGAAATAAATCTTTCACTTTGGTTATGAATATATTATTTATCCTTTTTCAATGCATATTTTAGTAAGAGTTTGGAAAGAATTATTTTTATGTTCTCAAAACCATCCTCGTAATTTACATGATTCCGGCGTTAAAAAAAAAACTCCCCAATATGAATTAAATTTATTATCCTGTGCTATATAAAAACCCGAGTGGGAATCCAGCCAAAACCACGAACCAGATCCCGAAAACGATTAACGTAAAAAAATAAAATAAAAATAAGATGAGCGCTTTAAATGAAAGTGATTACCACAATCGTTGCGTGGTCATCGATCTAGCATGCGAGNAAATAAAAATAAGATGAGCGCTTTAAATGAAAGTGATTACCACAATCGTTGCGTGGTCATCGATCTAGCATGCGAGATATTCTTCCGCTAGCGATGTCATTAATATACAATCCTACCAATTTGTCATTATTTAGTTGGGACAGAGGAGACCCGATGTGAAAAATATCCCGTCCGAAACCATTTCGGAAAACGGATTACGATTCGGGATTCTGCCTCTCGGAGAGGTGCGGTACCCCAACTGCAGGAAGGTTCCACCAGGCCCATTGAATATTCAGACCCTGACCTAAGCCAAACCGAACTATTCTTCTAACCGAACTATTCTTCTGACACTACAACATTTATCAGTCCCCGCGGGGTGCGCCGACTACTACCTGATGTGAAAACATTCTCTCTCTCCTTCTCGAATACTGCAGCGACGGGGGATACGCCGGCCAATTGAATAACGTTAACGGTGGAATAATTTTTAAAACTGCCGCATTTCAACTTCCAACGCATTTAGTTTCCTTTGTCACGTTTCATGGACCTTGAGCTTACGAGGCGCAGGATTCCAGTATGGATATTTGAGTAACCTAGGTATAATTAAATATAATACTATACGAGTGCCGGTCAATCCTCTTTGATAGTCTTAATGATTTTACTACACACATTGAATGAATTTGCAAAAATTTATCTAAATAACTGGCTTCATGCTGCACTGCACTTATTTTGCATGCAAAATTTTTTTATCGAACATCATTGTTGAAAAATATACCGCGATTATAAATTGTTAAGGTTTTTATGCCTGATGACTGGAAAACATCTTGTATCTAAGCTGGAAGTATACTATTCGTATACTTTTTTTTNTTAAGGTTTTTATGCCTGATGACTGGAAAACATCTTGTATCTAAGCTGGAAGTATACTATTCGTATACTTTTTTTTTACATACGTTGTTACATAAAACTTTAAATTGTTGGACGAAGGGCTGCTTCATAAACTTGTACCAACCACTAAATTAGTCATTAATTGTAATGCTATCACAATGCATTGCATTTTATCGTCTGCTCTTATGTAAGCAGATAAAGAACACGTTATCAAACAGCTTAGAACATTATTAAAAGTGTTTTTGTTAATAAAGCAAATATTTTAAAACTGCTTATTTGCGTAATGAAATTTTCTATTTTTTTAAAGTTTTTTTTGCGTTGATCGGTAGCATTGCAATTTTTTTATAAACAACTTTAATAAAATTAAGCCAATCGTTTAGTTTTCCTTCAAAACGCCGGCTAATGCTATAAAAATACTTCATCAGTGATTCTTTTACACTATTTGTTTAGTCTACAATGTGACACGTCCTGAAAGCGTAAAGAGAGTGCTTCGAGTGGAAAAAGTTGTTTAATAAAAATCCCTTGATATTAAAACAAAGAAATTAGAGGTATTCGACAGGATGTTTTCCTTAAAAGTTGATCTTTTCAGTTTAAAGTAAAGAAAACTGNTTAAGGTTTTTATGCCTGATGACTGGAAAACATCTTGTATCTAAGCTGGAAGTATACTATTCGTATACTTTTTTTTACATACGTTGTTACATAAAACTTTAAATTGTTGGACGAAGGGCTGCTTCATAAACTTGTACCAACCACTAAATTATTCATTAATTGTAATGCTATCACATTGCATTGCATTTTATCGTCTGCTCTTATGTAAGCAGATAAAGAACACGTTATCAAACAGCTTAGAACATTATTAAAAGTGTTTTTGTTAATAAAGCAAATATTTTAAAACTGCTTATTTGCGTAATGAAATTTTCTATTTTTTTAAAGTTTTTTTTGCGTTGATCGGTAGCATTGCAATTTTTTTATAAACAACTTTAATAAAATTAAGCCAATCGTTTAGTTTTCCTTCAAAACGCCAGCTAATGCTATAAAAATACTTCATCAGTGATTCTTTTACGCTATTTGTTTAGTCTACAATGTGACACGTCCTGAAAGAGTAAAGAGAGTACTTCGAGTGGAAAAAGTTGTTTAATAAAAATCTCTTGATATTAACACAAAGAAATTAGAGGTATTCGACAGGATGTTTTCCTTAAAAGTTGATCTTTTCAGTTTAAAGTAAAGAAAACTGGNACAAAGAAATTAGAGGTATTCGACAGGATGTTTTCCTTAAAAGTTGATCTTTTCAGTTTAAAGTAAAGAAAACTGGCTGTCAGTAGCAAATATATACTTAAGTAAACAAATACGTGAAAAGGTGTAACATTATGGTGATAAACGCCTGGGAAAATTCGTATTAGCTTAAGTGTAATGCGAGAATACATTTAATCTTCGGCATTCGTTTATTAATACTGAGGTACAAGTCACCACTCAAGGTGGCTGCAAAATGAAAGTAATAGCATAAGCTGCATAATCTTTATGCTATTTGGTTATGGGCGAATATATTTACAAGGTTCACTTTATTGTAAGGAATAGTGGAACAGTGAATACAGTAATATTANTTTGGTTATGGGCGAATATATTTACAAGGTTCACTTTATTGTAAGGAATAGTGGAACAGTGAATACAGTAATATTAGTTATTACGTGTCTGTGCCAGCCGCATTTTCACTGGAAAACCATTTCTTTACTTGAACAAACCACTCTGATTTATGTTCTTCCTGTAATTCATGTAAGGAACTATTGTGGAAAGCGCTTTTAGGTTTGTTAAAAAAAACATGTATTATCCGTTCTTGTAACTTGATGACATTTTATACTGCACAGTGTTACGTATTCTTGCTGGGCAGCGATATATTTNAATTATTACGTGTCTGTGCCAGCCGCATTTTCACTGGAAAACCATTTCTTTACTTGAACAAACCACTCTGATTTATGTTCTTCCTGTAATTCATGTAAGGAACTATTGTGGAAAGCGCTTTTAGGTTTGTTAAAAAAACATATATTATCCGTTCTTGTAACTTGATGACATTTTATACTGCACAGTGTTACGTATTCTTGCTGGGCAGCGATATATTTTTTTCATTGGCTGCTGTTACTCTTAACTTAGCACATGCGAAAAATTACTATTATATTTAAGACCAGCAAGATACGAAGCATTTGCACATACACACTTGAAAGTTAAAGTGATATGATTTATTGCTCCAGGAGAAAAAAGGTAACAAACAAATCCTATGATAGCTACTTTTTTACAATATGTGAAATAATGCCCTAAAACAAATACAATTGGCGTCCAACACGTACAAAGTATTTTCTAAAAAATGTGCCCTGCAAATATTTTGCGGCGACAGACATAAAAACATAAAAAACATAAAAACGGTTTGTTAGTGGTTAAAAAAAAATAATTTTTATGGGAATTTTAACAAAAATTAACTCCCTTAGTCATTAAAGAAATCTTTTTTGTTAGCTTCACATAATACGTAATAGAAACTGCCCTATCCAAATACTTATTAAGTGTAAAATATTTTTTGTGAAGTAATTATTTTACTCACACTATTTTACTATTTAATAGTAATTTTTACTGATTATCTGCGCATTCCACCAATTCCTGCCGGAAACAGCCTGTCAACAGTTCCCAGTGAATAACACTTTCCTCATACAAATTCCTTACTTAACTGAACAGAGTACTGCTGCAGAATACATTTTTACTTTGTTGTTATTCATTCGCTCTGATATTATTTGTCCACATTACGCAGACCTTGCCTGTTGGCGACGAAGTTCACTATTGGTTCTCTGTCTCTAAATTGTGCGCCAAAATTAGCTGTTGTCGTTAATATAATTAGTATTTGATAAGAAGTAACTTTTCTTTACTGTGAACAAAAGCAGCCCAAGGAATGTTTATTTCTTGTCTATAAACGACGGTAATAGTGCTATAAAACCAAAACTTGGGAAAAAAAAGTATTAGCAGCAAAACTGTGTTTCTCTTGCCCTCTCGTTGAATTAAAGGAATATTGTGTTGATGTAAAAACGCAGCCTCAAAGNATACTTGGGGAAAAAAAAGTATTAACAGCAAAACTGTGTTTCTCTTGCCCTCTCGTTGAATTAAAGGAATATTGTGTTGATGTAAAAACGCAGCCTCAAAGAAATAGTTTTATTTGCCGCACAGAAAACTTTGAATGGATATTTCTAGCGTATATGATATTTAATTAAAAGGCAAGTGGCACTATCAGCATGTTACTGGTACTATACACTGTTATGTACACAGGTGTCAGAGAAAAAAAAATTGTTGGCATCAGTGTGACCTTATGTTTCCGATTAAGAGTTAATTTACCTCCCATCCCCTCTCTCTCTCTATTTCCAGCACCTTATGGTTGGCTTTAAAGAAAAGGAACTATAATTTCATCATTATTCGCCGGAATAATCCAATTTAAACGCAGGGTTTTTAATACTATCTATATTTTCTTGACTGCTGACTTTATGCACCATAACACATTTTAATTTCATTTTTTCACGTTAGGCATTTTCCCACGAAGTTTAAAGAAACAAACAAAATTTACGAACGAACATTTCTTCCTACTTACTTGCATGCATAGGTTCACACAAAAATGAAAATACAAATTAAAATCTACGGGTTTTTAAGTTCAAAGGAAATATAATCCTTAACAAATAATTCTGTCATTCCGATCACTCATAAAATAGCAACTAGGAATCTTAGAATTCACAGGTACGTTAATAATCACTTCATTGGTTGTATTAGCTAATTTGCCACAACTATTAACTATCCAAATATATTATTTGTTTTGTTATTTACTCGATTATAGCTAAAATTTTCAGTAAAGATGATGAAACCAATTTTGTTCATGCTTGAGTAGCATGGAGAAAAATATTTTGTAACCCCGGCAAAACCACGTACTGAATATTGTCAATTCAAAAATTAGCTTAAATTGTTTCAAAATAGAAAAATTCAATTAAAGTTAATTATTTTAGTATTTAACAAAATTAAACAAACTAGCGTTTAAAGCCATCACAGTAAAGAATTTTTCGTACAACACAATAAAATGTATTAAAGAACTACGGCAAATCTTAAAAAAAGATTTAAGAATGAGACTTTGTTTCATTTAAAATTAACTCGTACTAATTATGAAAGTAAAATGTTTCTCGTGCAGTTCACAGTATCACTCTTAAGTATTTCAGTATGTGAATTGTCACCAGTTGATGGGTAATTTAAGATCCATATTAGAACTGTTGTCTATATTTCCAAACATTGTAGCCGAAACAAAATTTTCTGATCTAAAATTTGTTTAGTACAACGTTTAGAATGTGAATTTCCAAATACTACCAACGGTAAAAATAAGTGTTAAAGGTTATTTTTAATTGGTTTTGTATTTTTATCAATTTATTACTTTTATTGGATCGCAAACACACTATCCTATATAATGTAGTTTCTTACTGCTAGTTTATTCGTGTTTTCTTACATTAGTTGCAGAGTTTGCTTCGTTTGTCATTGTGCTGTCCTTTTTTTTTTTTGTCGTTTGTTATTTATCGGATTTACGCCTGCAAGACATGATATTTGACTCTTACATTTGTTGGCACTTGCATTTTGTCCAGTTTTGTACCGTAGTTGATTTTACGTGAAGTTTATAAGAGTGATTTTATTCATTTTATATACTGGGATAGTAAGTCTACACTGAACATTGGGCCAGTTGAATTTAATTTTTCCGCTGGTTGTATGAGAGTGTGTGAAAATATGTATATACATATACATATATGCATACGTGTATGTACACCTTGTATGTAAATGCGCGTATATGAATATGTATATGAGTGTGTGTTTATATAAGTGTAAGTTAATGCCTGTTTATTGTTTTATTTTTAGTAGTTTGAAAGTACCTTTCGTACTTTTCGTTTACTGGTTTAATTTCAACGATATTTTAATATTATTTGTCTTATTAATAAATAGGAAATTTACTAATTCCATGGAATCTTTCCGTTATGCGGTTACCATTTTATTGTTTATATTATTTCTTCTGTTGTTGTTTTCATTTTAGTAACTCTTTTCATTCGCCAAAATAGCGAATAGCGCTGTCATTAAGGACTTTGATTAAGTATATGTTAACTTAAGGCAGTTAATAATAAAGTTAACACTTTTGAAACTAACTTTAGAAAGAAAATCACATCTAATATATATATGTATATATATACACATACACACCGGGTGAGGCACTTCAGGCAGGCCACCTGAATAACACCACCAATTTCAGTGGTAGAAAAACATGTTTCAGACGAAATTTGTTTGAGTCCAAGGCACTAATAACTTGAAAGTGATAATGTCCCCGTATGTGGAAGGGTAAAGAAGATACAAAGGTCAACGTCGTTAATCTAAATGAAATGATAATTATTATTAACACCCCTCGACAGTGCGTATGAAGATGTAATAAATACGATTACATTTGCCGTTCATTCAAGATCGCTGAAGTCAATGACAAAGCAAACTGCGCCGCCGCACGGAACAATGGGCCGATGTTGAAACTATATTGAAACAAATGCCAGCCTCAGACTACGCTTCCTTTGTTATTTTATTATACCAGGTGTTCAAATTAGTGACCTTGTGCATTGATACATACTGTAAAGAGATTCTGAGCGGACAATACCGCACGTCGAATTTCATCTGGACTTATCGCAGAATAAGCTCGTATTATTCAGCCTTTCATGTATTCGGGAGTCGTCGGTGGGTCTTTGTAGACCTGCTGCTTTAATGTTCCCCGTAGATAAAAGTCCATAGGCGTTAAGTCTGGGGAACATGCAGGCCATGTCATGTTTCCAGACCGACCGATCCAACGACCACCGAAAGTTCTGTTAAGAACCATTTATCATATTATCATATGAGTGTTAGTAAATATCATCATTCTATTCAAATTAATGAAGTTGACCCTTTTATCTTATTTACCCTCCCACGTACAGGATAATTATCAATATCAAGTAATTAGCTCCTTGGACTCAAGCAACGTTTGTCTGAAACATTTTCTTCTACCAATGAAATTGGTGGTGTTATTCAGGTGGCCTGCCTTAGGTGCCTCACCCGATATATATATATCACGTGTTTCTAAAACATGCGGAGAAACTTCGTCAGTCAATTCCATATGAAAATATAAGACGAAAATTGTGTACAACTTATCCCCTAAAGTTATTATAAAGAGAACTATGCAATCCCAAAATTTAAGTTTTAAAATGCGTTTATTTGAAATTATCAGGTACCACTTGTGTAAGCAACACATCGGTGAATGGTGTTTTGTATAAAGGAGATCTTACACCTCTAAAAACACGATCGGTTATATCAACCCCCTTCCTTTTGGAAAATGGCGGTTGGCACTTTATGTTTGCATCAAACTTCGTGACACTACGTTCTAAGAAATTTTTAATAGACAACCTGTGAATCAGCGCGTCAAAATTAACAAAAAAGGTGGTCTTGTCGGAACAATCGCAGGTGAACCGTTTGTGAGATAATTCATGTTGAAGATTCAAAACAGAACGTGTGTTGCACACCAGGTAGGCAAATCACAAAACAGAGTGTAGACAATTTTAACGAGGATTTTTCAGGAGCGCACAAATCCCGTAATAATCACTTCATGAGAAAAGGGGCACACAGCACTTTAGTCTTATATTATTTTCTTCAATAATAAACTGCCGAAGTTTGTCCCCATGTTTTAGAATCACGTTGTGTGTGTGTATGTGTGTATACATATATATATATGCTGTCATTATATATACACAAGAGCGCAATTTGCACATAACTAATATATTTACATTTCTAAAAATTCCACCGTTTTCACTTGATGACGCATGAATAAAGGCAGACGGTCCACGGCAATGTTAATCTTACACGCAGTAGAAGGATATACAATTAGAAGAAAATAGATCGTAAAGTAAATGGAGGTTTCAGAAGTGTTCAATTAACCGTGAACAGTCTACACACGCGCGTGCTTTAGTCGATGCAATGTTTTCGTTTCGGATAATACATGTCTGTCCACCGTGACTTGCAGCGCCCAACGTCCGAATTCCTGTCCGCTGCGCCTTCATATCCCGTCTCGCTCCCAGAGAACGAAGGGGGGAAAAGGAAGAAAGAGAGGAAAAAAAAAAAGACCCGAAATGAAAAAGATAAATAAATTGAAACGCAAACGCAACGATAAATAACCCGGAATTCATGATTTCTGTCGGTGAAAAATGAGACAATGGAATGCGTGTCGTCTTTTTATTTTCCTGGAGGATGGAGGGGGCAGGGGATGAAATTCTTCTTTATTCTTTCATATTTTTCTCTCCTCTTTATTTCTCCTTCCTCTGTTCCGTTCCCTTTTGGCCCGTTGTTTTATAATGTTGTTTCGTTCCGTGTGTTGACGATTATAAATTTCGGTCTCATAGGAATGTGAACAAGCTGGAACCACATGGGGTCGACCGCGCTACATGACGCCGAGAAAAGAAAAGTACAAATAAATAAATACAAATAATACAAATATGTATATATAGGAAGGGACTCTGTATTAAAGGTCCCTCTTTGTACCGGAATAATGTTTAGGGACGTGTCGCACAGTAAATTCATTTGAAGTGATGAAAACTTCGAGATAGTGCAACTATGACGGCGTATTACTAAATGCGGTATTTCTTGTGGTGGGGGGTGCTTCGAAAGGGAAATAGGTTTCTCTTCTTGCGTCTGCCGTGAGTAAAATGTAGCTACGAACCATTCATGCACAGTCCAACAGGTTTCACGTGCACATTTTTATTTTATTTTAGAGAACTGTGGTTGTATACTGTATCTTTAAGCGCTGCTGAAGATTACGAAACTCGAAGTCACTCTAGAGAATTCACCACGTTACACTGACAACTCGAAATAAAATACGAAAATACTTTTACTGTTATCATGTCATCCTGACTCACCTAACCTCGTACGAATACTAGTCACTAATAATACGTGTTCTCTGTCGGAATGAAACACACAAGAAAATAAAAAAAATGATAATAAAGAAAGTCAGAGTTCGGCCATCAGCAGCATAAATTAGCTTTGGAAGATCAAAAATATGTGACATGTACTGCCTTCCTATTAGAAAACAAGGATAACTTAATATACCAAATTTCTGAAGATCAACATAATTTGTAGAGAAAGCATGTTCTTAAATACAAAATTGCAGTAAAGTCATAAAATCAGATTTTTATTTCGTTTTATGTGTAAAATCTTTGTAGCTTATTTGCGGTTAATTAAGCGGTTAGCCTGTTCGCCTCCTACTAACGCGAACCGGGTTTAATCCCCGGCCGTGTCACTCCGGATTTTTGCAAGTGGCAATCGTGCCGGACGATGCCGCTGGTCGGCGGGTTTTCTCGGGGATCTCCCGTTTCCTCCGCCCTTGCATTCCGGCGCTGCTCCATTCTCACCTCATTTCACTCATCACTCTCATCGGCTCTCAAGACCTCGCTGTTAAGAGCCACCAAAATCACTCAACTCACACATTAACAGTGACTGCATATTTTAACGGACACCACTAAGTGGAATGCTACCAGTAAAGATTGCAGCGATGTATAAAATGTGTAGTGTGATGCCTTAGCGCCGTAGTAACAGTTTACCACTATTTATTTCATTTAGTTTCTGTTTGTGTATGTCGCTTTGATAGTGAGTTCATTAAGAACTAACTAGTAGTTCAGACAAGCAAGAACGGCTAATATATAAACCATAGTTTTTTTTAAAGCAGGGTTGCTTCGGAAAACTATGGTTATAATCGAAATCAGGATGTTCGGACCAGGAATTGAACCCATGTCTTCCCAAACTCGAGTACAGTGAGTTACGACTGCATCTCTTCTGTCGATATGCACACACAAGAGTAAGAAATGGCTCATTAATAGGCATAATATATTAACGTTTCTCCCAATATCACTTTATAGACGCACGGATAAAGTGATCAGGTTCATTTGACCGAATGCTAATTTTACTAGTGGCGGAAACAACACCGACAGAAAAGTATATCCTAAGTAAAGCATACAAAAGGGTTCAGTTAACCACGAACAACTTGTATGGCGGTGGAATTTTCCATTCCAATTTGCATTAAAGAAAATTCAAAACAAAACTAGTAATGTGTCGTCCAAAATATTGTCGTTATTTTCAGCTCAGAAGGATGTCGTATATATGTTTGTGTATATATATATATGTATATATGCGAACGTTCTGGGACATTCTGTATACATATATTTATATATATACATATAAATATATATATATATAGAAACATATATACAGGTTGTCCCAGAACGCGCGCATAAAGACAACACCACGTGAATCTTGAGTGAAATTGGAGACGAAAAAGTTAATGGCAAAATGGCGTACGATAACATTTTTCGTGCACAATGTGGCAACACAGCACGTAGTTAGTCTCCTCTTGCGCTCCACTGATAACGTACTACCACTGTCCTGAGCATCATGGGGTGGTCCGGAGCTCCCACAGCTATTCCACGTATAAGAGGATTACATACTGTACGGTAGTGAGAGTAGTGTGGGTCCCGCAGCCGCGGGAACACTACGATGGCTTCAGGGAGCCCTCGGGTTCAGGCGTACCCGGCCCTGATAGAGGTTCTTGGGGTAATGGAGGAGAAGCCAAGAACTCTCAAAGAAAAAAGGAAACGATTAACCGGATTCCTAAAGGCGGAGTATGTGGCAAGGGAGGTCACTGAGGCGGCTATCAGTCGCCTAGTGGACTCCCAATTCAATTGGGAACGATACACCATGTCACCTGGGAAGAAAAGGATCCACAGGAAGATATGGAAATGTATCCAAGGAGTCAAGTTAAGTACTGTCGAAGTCTGGATCCAGGAGGTCTACGACGACGATGACAAACAGGAGACCGAGGATGAGGAACACACTGATAGAGGCAAAATTGAACATGGAAGTGAACAAGGATCTGAAGGCAATGAATCCTCTTCTTCGGATTAGGAACACGACCTCAAAACGGCCACACGCAAGATACAGGAGTTCACTCTTGTAGGGAAGAAAGGAAAACCCCTCAAAGCCGCAAGGCTAGTTTTCCCGGAGACTCAAGATCTAGAAGAGGTACCTAGATCATCCACAAGGAGGACTGTCTCTACCCCCAGCACCTCAAAGGCCGAAAGCACCTCAAAAGCCGAAAGCCAAGCCAGCAGGAAACTTCGGTTTCAACTGCCCATAGAAGAGTCAAATACTGGGAGCGACTCACGGGATGAGTAGTTCATCCTCAGGATCGAAAAGAAGGTGGAGGAGACGCACAAAGAAACCAAAGAACTGGTTTCGGATATAATGGAGTGGATTCTGAACAATAGTTCTAAGATCAACAGTTCGCAAGCGAACTGGTTGATCCCAAGAATCAGCCAACTCCAGGGACATATCGAAAGCGCTTTGATGGAGAATGCAAAGCTCATAGGAAACTTGCAACAAGCAAGTAAAACAAGAAGCTCGATGATGGCACCTGCAGCGAAAAGCGAAGTACCGAGCATAAAAAGTTATGCACAGGCCGCAGGAACTGATGCTATAATGCCAAAACCTGCCAAAAAGGTGTTGCTGGTATACCCAGACAAAGAGGACACCACGAGTGTCGAAATTCGAGAAATCATAAAGAAAGGGCTTAACCCTAAAGATGATGGCCTCCAGATTCGAAACATGAAAGGAATTAGAAACGGAGGCATCATGATAGAGGCTGGGGATGAGGAGACCTTCAAGTCCCTCAATAACCAGACCAAAATTAAAGAACTGGGACTCAAACTAGAGGCCCCAATGAAAAGAGGCCCCAAGGTCGTCATTTATGACGTTCCTAGGGGAGAGGACAACATAAAACTGCTTGAAACTATTTTCAGGCAGAACTTCAGGAATGGGGAATGTAGTGGACATAACTTGGAAAGTTTTGCAAAAACTGTGTCCATTAGCCACAGAACTGGCAGGAGGGACACGGATAGGGTAAACATTGTTTTGGTTTGCGATACGAAAATAAGGAATGCTCTCATTGAAAAAGAGAGGATCTACATTGGCTATGACAGCTGCAGAGTTAGAGATTATATCTCGCTCTCCAGGTGCTACAAATGCCAACAGTGGGGCCACATAGCCAATAAATGTATAGATGCAGAGTCCATCTGTTCATGCTGTGGAGTCCAAGGGCATGAATATAAGAACTGTCCTAAGAAAGGACCTGGCTTCAAAGATATATGTGTCAACTGCCAGAAGATAGANAGTCCAAGGGCATGAATATAAGAACTGTCCTAAGAAAGGACCTGGCTTCAAAGATATATGTGTCAACTGCCAGAAGAAAGAACTGCAGCATGACGACAGAGTGGACTCAAGAGACTGTCCAGCTTACCAAAAAGCCCTATCCGTAGAACTCGCCAGGATAGACTATGGAGTCTAGAAACATCATTAGATGTGGACAACTAAACATGCAGCGGTCGGCGGTGGTGGCCGCAGAGCTGAACAGGATTGTGGTGGAGCAGAGACTGGATGTGGTGCTATTTCAAGAACCATACGTCCCGTTCGATACTGTGGTGGGCCTGCGGGGCAGAGTATTTGATTGTGGATTAAACCCGAAAGCGGGAATACTGGGGACTAACCAGGAAATGGACATTTCGATGATGGCTAGTGTATCGAATGCACATCATGTGTGCGTCCAAATGTCAAAAGGCGCATTGGAATGTTGGATGGTCTCCTCCTACTTCCAGTTCGGGGGCGACGTCCAAGAGCACTTGGACAGATGGGAAGTGATCACAGAAACACTAAGAGGAAAGCCATTAATCATGTGTGCGGATGCAAACGCAAAGTCAGAGTTGTGGCACTCTAACAACACCGACGACGCCGGAGAGCAAGTCGCCCAGTTCCTACTAACAAATGATTTGGACGTAGTGAACAAAGAAGGTGAACTACCGACTTTTGTTTCGCAGGCCCATGGCAGTCAATCGTATCTGGACATCACAGTGGGGAATAAAAAAGCGAAAGACTATGTGAGGAAGTGGTCGGTAACTGAAGAGACCTCCAGTGACCACAGACTCATAATTTTTGAGCTACATGGAGAAAAAAGGGTGATTCCTGAACTGGAAGATAAAGAAATAAGGTACATACATAATATGGCTGACTGGGCTACCTTTGACCGTGCCCTGTTGAGAAGGCTTGAGAAATGTGAAACTTTGGAAAACACAATCGAAAACAGAGTAAGCGCTATTACGAAAGTAATAAAGGAAACGTGTGAAGAGCAGTTACGGAAAACGACACCGGGTCTTCCTAACATGTCATGGTGGGACAGAGAATTGGAAGAAGACCGACGAGATCTTCGTCAGACAAGAAAAAGGCTCCACAAACTCAGAGGGGAGGAGCGTGAGCTGTTCTCCCACGTTTACAAGCGCAAGAAACAGGCCTATTTCAGTAGGGTGCGGAAAAAGAAAGCACGGTCGTGGGAAGAGTATGTAACCAGAGCAGGAAATGAGGACCCCTTTGGACTAGTGTACAAGCTTGCCTCGAACAAGGTTAAAAGAAGCACCCCACCACCTTGCATATCGGAAAATGGTGTATTGATAACCGATCAGCACAGATCCATGGAAGTCCTGCTTCACGCTCTCCTACCGGATGACTCTCTTGTGGAAGAGGGGGAGGAACACGAAAGGAAAATACAAGAAATGGAAATCGTCTCTGAAGAACAAGATGCGCCAGAATTCTCTGAGGAAGAACTCACAGCCATCGTCTACAAGATGAAAAATGGAAAAGCTCCTGGATTGGATGGAATTACCTCAGAAATTCTGAAAAGGTGCTACTCTAGGATCAAGAATATTCTTCTTGGAATATTCAATGACTGTCTTAGAAATGGAGTGTTCCCTTCCCCTTGGAAACTTGGGTGCTTGAGAGTGCTGTACAAAGGTAACAACAAGAAACTTGATGACCCTAAATCGTACTGTCCTTCGACATTGCTTCCGGTGCTGGGCAAAGTCTACGAGAAATTGATAAATAGAAGATTAATAATGGCCCTAGAAGCTGAGGGCACATTAAGTGAGAAACAATACGGCTTCAGAAAAGGCACAGGTACCGACTTCGCCCTGCATGACGTAATGAAGGCTATTAGGGAGAATCCTGAAAAGTACGTCATGGGGGTGTTTTTGGACATCTCAGGAGCCTTCGACAATGCCTGGTGGCCGGAAGTAATGTGGCAACTTAAAAGGAAGAAATGTCCAGCCAATCTGTACAGGGTCATTCAAGATTTCTTCAACAACAGGTGGAGTCTTTATTCTGCAAAGACTATGCAAGTAAAGAAGCGCCTGACGAAGGGATGCCCACAGGGTTCGGTTCTCGCACCGATCCTGTGGAACGTCCTTTTCGATGGGTTTCTGGAGCTGGGTCTCCCACCGGGGTGCACTGTGTTTGGATATGCGGATGATGGACTTGCCCTGATATCTGGCAAGTCAATAAGCGTTTTGGAGACGAAAGCCGCAGAAATCATGGGAAATATAAACACCTGGGCAGAAACAGTCAAACTCAAATTTTCTGCAGAAAAAACAAAGACCATGCTGCTTAAGGGGAAGTTGCAGAGACCGCCGACGGTGCGCTTCGGGGGGAACCCGGTTGGAAATGTGCACGAGTTCAAGTACCTGGGAGTCATCATGGATGAGAATATGAGCTTCCTTAAACATGTTGAGTATGTTTCTAGAAAGGCCATAGTGGTGTTCCAGAAATTAAAACGTATTGGAAATACTAGCTGGGGGCTGAGTTACTCGACCCTCAGAACAATATACAGAGCCACTTTTGAAGCAATAGTGACATACGGCGCTGTGATGTGGATCCACAGAGCTGAACTGACTGAACACAAAAGGAGGCTCATCAGTGCTCAGAGGGCGGCACTGCTGACCGTTGCAAAGGCGTACAAAACAGTTCCTAACGAGTCGCTCCCAGTATTGGTTGGAGTACTGCCAATTGACCTATTGGTTAAGTACAGGGGTCTCACGGTGGAGAGATCTCGAGTCGCGGGGCTATGCAAAGAATCAAAGGACATGCTAATGGAAGAAATCATGGACCAGTGGCAGCACAGATGGGATATATCGGAGAAGGGTCGGTATACTTATAAGCTGATCCCAAGTATAAGAACCAGAATGGACTGCAAATGGTTATCCATAAACCATTAGAGTATGCAACTGTACACTGGTCGTGGAAATTTCAAAGCAAAGTTGCATGGCTTCGGGCTCGTGGGATCTTCACTGTGTGACGTATGTGGAGTCGACGACACAGTCCAGCACGTGATCATGGAATTTCTGAAGACCGAAGACATCAGGAACTGGCTGGAAGTCGAGATGGAAGAAAAGGGCATTCACTTAGATCTGGGAAATGTACTGACGAACAAAGTTATAAACAAACTTTGGAATTAATTCGCCACAAGAATTGGCAAAAGATTAGAGGAGTACGATATTTGGCAAAGAGACCAAATTTCTGATGACCCATAAAGGGGTACTCAGGTAAAGGCTTCACAAAAAGTAAGTCGGAGTATCTCTGATTGGCGAGGAGGACAGGTTTTAAGAGAAAACCGGTAGATAAACCGAGTAACGACATCAAGAAATGTGAATGGCCCGAAGAGACCAAGAGGAGAAAGTGCCGTGCACTGTCTTACTCATCCGAGTACAGTTGCAGTGCGGGAGGATGGAGGGTGTGCTGGCCTTCGGGCCTTAAAACCTGTCCTGAGTATCACATTATGGGTGCAGGTTCAAATCCTGGCCAGTCCGAACATTTCAGCAAAGTGCAATTTACATAACATACATAAGAATACCAGGAGGTGACATCAACAAGTATTCGAAGCTCATTTATTACGGTTAATGTCGATCATGTCTTCTGCTGTGCCCTAATCGTCGGTTGACGTCGAGTGTTTGGAAACATCGCATCGGAAGCGTGGCACACTGGTCGCTGCAGGTGGACAGCAGTAGTTGTGCCGGTAAGATCAGTAAAACCGCTGTTACATTGGTATCGTTTGACAGATTGGTTTCGTAATGTACCCTTGCCATGTTCCATTTACAAATGTGGACGTGTGAACATTGATATCAACTAAAACGTATACAATTACATTCCCACATTTAATGTGCAGATATCAGTGGAGCGCAAGACGGGACTAACTGCGTGCAGTGTTGACACATCATGCATACAAAATGACATCGCACGACATTTTGCCACTAATATTTTATTCTCCATTTTTGCTCAGGATTCACGTAGTGTGGTTATTATACGCGCGTTCAGGGACATTCTGTTTATGTATATATATATATATATATATATATTAAATATGCAATGAACACTATATAAAAGAGGTTTATTTAACATTAAAGATGTTCAATATTATTTCAATATAACTATGCCTAAATATGAACGGGGAGAGATATACAAATATACTGAAATATTAAATGATATTATTATATAAAAATTTAACCAGCCACGTTCTGAGTAAAGCATAGGTGGAGAGTCCCCACCTTGTTCATGATTCCGGAGGCTGATTAAGATGGCGCAAGTCGACGGCCGGACACAAAAATCTTCAGTGGTCTTCTCGTTCCAATGGCCCGACGACAAAAGACACCGCCCACGGACTACACTGTCCTATATCGGCTGCGTTGTCCGCGTTTACTGGCCGTTGGAGGGGATTTCTGTGGTTCACGATTTCACAACTAATTTCTGCGATCACGGCCCGTGTCCTGAATAAATAAGAGAAGGTGTGATCAGGCAGGCTACTCAGCTAAGAGCCTGACCACAACTCATAACATCTCCCCCAATGTTCACTAGCGAGATGCCCTCATCTCGCCCTGGAGTCCGTGTGGATTATGTAGATGTTTGGGATTTGCGGGTTCATCTTGTGGCAGTAGGAATATGGATCGGGTTAAAGTCCTCTTCGGTACGGTAGGAACAATTTTTGAAAGGAATGACAGTAGATTGAGAAACTAGGTATAAGGAACTGCCAATTGATTTCGTGCAGGTGGGCCGAACAAACGCTGTGCTGTGTGTTTGCAGTGGCCATGCGGACCTTGAATTTGAATACCACTGGAAGTGCAAAGTGACTTCCACGCAGATGCGGCAGACGCCCAGTGGGCAGTTCGCGAACGCATCAGCCTTTCTTGAGGTTGTGAGCCCCTGACACTTACCTTATGTGGCGTAAATCGTTCACTACAATAAGCTATTTCTAAGGACTGATGATTCAAAAACACTGTAGTAATAATTACAATAGAAACAAATTGAAATGCAAACGTATTGAATTAAGAAAACTAAGTGTTGTCACGCCGGTACATTGATTGTTTTGTTTATGTTGTACATAAAACTACAATTCCTGAAAATGAAATACATGTTAATTCATACATTGTAAAAGCAGTGATGTAATAATATTACACAATGAGTGCTACGTCAGGTCTCTGTGGTTAGGAAGTGATTGGATGGTATAGCAACGTAGCATGTTATTAAATTAATTATTTAAACTTGCATTAATTATGAAAATAAAACAAAGCTGCAGCTGCTTTTTAACTACGTTTCAATACGTATGAGAGTAATTGGAGGGATACTTAAAGTAACATAACATTAGTAGTAAATGTATTCTAATATACACTAGTATCTAAAAATAACAAAACAAGTGTTTAATGTAACAAATGTTACCGTATTTGACAACAAAATGTTTTTCTAGTAATAACAAAAATATGTGTATAAAATTCGTTTAAATTTAAAACAAAGTTTCTAATGTATACAAGAATGAAAATCTTAAAATTTAATATGAAAAATGGTATGTCATAACTACATGTTATTGTGTGGCTACGTTACTATAAATTAGTATAAATGAGACGTCTCTTTGTCATAAGATTGACGTAAACAATTCATTGTTTCATTCGTAGACTGTTTTAATGTAGTGGTTTTTTTACTTCTTCTTAATATTTATATTGTTTCCAGCATTGAAATATGCCTTTTTTTCTTTAATTCTTTTGAATGTCATAATTAATTTTAAAAAATATACATTTTTTCCATTTTACATTTAATTTACAATCCTTTGATTTTGGAGGCCTTCGATCGGTAATCTTAATAGGTTTAAGTGTATTTATTTTTTGTTAAGCAAAAAATAAATTTTTAGCTTAAAGTTGTTATGTAAATTATACTGTTATCTGCAGGGTGCAGTGTCAGTGGTGTATGTAAAATATGGAAACCGCTGGTTATCTATGTACGACTCGCGAGTTGCGTTAAACAGTAGAGCTAATGCAGTGTAATGGAAGTGCGCGCCTTGTCATTGCTGTGTGTGACGTCAGAACAGGTGTCCTGCTGCCTCTGCTATCGCAGACATTGCATGCGCCGCCTTCTGGAGGGACTTTGGGTGAGAAGATGTGACGTCACTGCTGGTTGCTGCTGTTAATGAACGTGCGGTACCGTTGTTCTGAAACTAACAAGGGAATTTATTAACAGAATGCTTTCACAGTTTATCTAAACACCTAATTTGCAGTAAAATTTTACTTTCAAGAAATAATATGCCCCTAATAGTTTATGATTAGTGTTATTTAAAATTTACTTGTTAATTTTATCATGGTTTTATTATATGTATATATGGGTTTATTATATTTCTGGACGTGTGCGACCTTGGAAGCTTACATATTGAGATGTGCGTTAAAGTTAATTTATTTCTGAATAGTCTTCGTCAATTATACTCTCAGGCAATAACATCTTTATGCTAACTCAGGTTTCTGTTTAAAATCCATTTCTTAGGCAATGTCTACAAATGACGACGGCTATACAAATACCTATTTTCATACAACTGTTTTTCTAAAAATAATTTATTGCAGTTAGCTGTGTGCGCGGATAAAATTCTTAATTATTGAAATGTTAATAAGTACACTGGACATCAACACATTATAAGTAGAACATAATGACATTGATTATTAAACAGTTAAGATACTAATAAAAAGGAGAAGAACGTATAGATAAAGAGTAACTATAATTGTACTTCCACACACATATACAATGTTATCAAGGCCGAGGGAGAAAACATAGCATAAGTAATACATTATAACACTGATTATGCCAATATAAGATATTAGAGATGAAAGGAACACATAAATAATTAAGTAGGTACTAATTGCAATTCTACTTTCACACAAAAGGGTAGCATACGGGGATTGGGGAAATCTCTACGCCATGACTTACAACAGAACGGCCAAAAGCGAAAGTACCCTCATGGTATACTTTCAAGGTACTGTGCAGTATAGAAAGGACCCACAGCAAAAGTTTAACGCATCCAGATTCTACTACCTGAACTCTTTCAAGGTTAGTAGAGCACAGACAAAAGGCCTTTTTGGTCGGGTCACCACTCCGTCAGAGTCTCGAAGATCGCTCCGCGTCTCACGTGAAACGAAAGGTTTGACCTCCTGAGTAAGTACTCCAGACAATTGGGTGGATGTGGGTAAACTATGAGCGGACAGTCACAGTCGAAGTGGGTGTGTCTCGGGCACTATTCCCATTTAATTAAATACCCTTAACATTGCACGCAACGATACCTTCTCACGTCAGGTTTAGCAGTCTGCGCATCCACTTCAGTACTGGTGTGAAATTCAGCACATCTAAAAGTCCCGGGTAATGGGCTATGACCGCGAATCACAATAATGCGTGAACCCAACGGAAATAATTCTGCCCCGAGTCCGTATGGCAATGGATTGTGGGAAGTGTATGAGAATATTGGGAGTATGAGGAACTTAAAACTAGAACAACATAAGTAAAGTTTAAAGTGGGCAAGGGGAAAAATTTGCGTGGCGCGCGCTGGCCAGCATTTTCGAAACATAGTGGTGCTCGAGCTGCGGGGAAGTGCTGATGCAGGAATGTGTTGCCTCGGCACCTTGCAACTGAGTAACGTCGCCTTGCATGTAGCTGCGACTACTCGTCCTTCAATATGGCAACTTATAATGTAATATGGGCTTTCTATCAGCATACAAAAATCCCATAGTTAAGTGGTATATCTTATTTCTATGCATTTTTCTTAAAGATATGTTGACTGATGGGAGAGCATAATAAAATCTTCTATCTTTATCCGAGCACAATAATATCTTACTACATTATTATGTCTTGTACGGAATTTATTCAGTTAGCATGATATGAATTTAATTAAATGAAAATGGTCACATGATTATGAATTTCTATCACATTAATAGTTTCTTTTCAAATAACTACATTCAGCGCACACAGGTGATCTATATCTTAATTTAAATTACATAAATGGTATTACTGAAGTAAATATACGCAACAAGGTACTTGCGGTTTGTACTGAAATTCTTTAAATTTTAATAAAATTTGTTACTTAGGTTTCAAATAATTGCTTTGTAAGTTTAGATCTTGGACTGTTAAAAGTAATTTATTATTTAAACCCTCGTAAATTTTAAAAGTAGATATTATTTTAATTTTACAGCTATTAAATAGCTAAAAGATTTAAAGTTAAAAGTGTACGTGGCTGATATTTTGTTATTATTAATACGGAAATTAGCTTGGGTGGGTGGGGAAAATATTGAAATTGGAGTGAATAATAGAGAAGCTGATGCAAGGCAGCGAGAGGGTAGGGAGGAAATAAGCCTCCACCATTGTTATGAATTTGGTATTATGTTGATGATTATTCTTAACGGGGATATAGGGTCGTAACAAGTTATTGATAAGAGTTATGTAATGAACACTACATAAAATAAGTTTATTTAACATTAAGGTTGTACAATATTATTTCAATATAAATATGATTGAATATATATTGGGGGAGTTATACAAATATGCATAAATATTAGATGATATTATTTTATAAAAATTTAACCAGCCACGTTCTGAGTAAAGCCTAATTGGTGAGTCACCACCTTGTTAATTATTCCGGAGGCTGATTAATATGACGCAAGTCGACGGCCGGACACACAAATCTTCAGTGGTCTTCTCGTTCCAATGGCTCGACGACAAAAGACACCGCCCACGGACTACACTGTCCTATATCGGCTGCGTTATCCCCGTTTACTGGCCGGTGGAGGGGTTTTCTTTGTTTTGCGTTTTCATAACTAATTTCAGTGATCACGGCCTGTGACCTGGATAAATAAGTGTAGGTGTGATCAGGCAAGCCACTCAGCTAAGGGGCTGACCCATACTCGTAACAATGTGCTCAGTAAAGTTGGTAATGATGGAAGGAAAGTAGTTCCAAGTTTTTAAGATTTAATATCTAGTGTTTGGTAAACATTTGAGAATACAATAATTATCTATTCTGCTTTATGTTTTATTTATGCACATAAGTGAAAGAATGGCCAACTTTTAAAATATTTACATTTATAATAATTACACAGGTTAACTTTGCCGACGCATGAATAAAAGGATCAGCCCATTGCAATGTTAATTTTACATATGGTGGAAGAATACACAATATGCATGTAAATGGTTATTTTAAGTTCCTTAAAAAGTGCTTAGTTTATCGTGAACAGCTGACGCTATTCCCCACCTGTGGAATACAGAGTGGTTTATAGGGTCGTATTTAATTCCTCCAGGCACAGACTCTAATGTGCCTGTGATTGAGGGTATTTCAATATGGTAGTCTTTTGATGTTTCACTTAACTGGATAAATATATTGTCTCGAGTTTAAACCAAAACAACATACAGAAACACTTCGAGGTGGGGTACTCTATTTTGGCTAACTCGAGTTAACTGTGGGCGACTTCATGGTGGAGGGGGGGCTTCTCTGAGCGGCGACTTGATACTTAACTCTAATGTTGGTGCTGGTATGTTGTTTGCTGTGGGTGAGCTCTGGCGATCTGGGCGGCCTTGGAAAAGGCCCGCTTTTGGTGCCGTCTACCCTGGTCTGCTGCTCTGGGTTCATTCTCACGTCCTCTCGCGATTCCTTGATGCAACTCTTCCCTCGGCGTGGTGATAATGAACTGTCTCACTCTTCTCGCGTAAATCGGCTTATTTGCTCTCCAGCCTCCCTCCCTAAGTGTCTGCACGTGCCTCTCTTATTAGGGGAAGGGGGGAGGTAGTTGCCTTCAGTACAAATCCCTTCAGCCATGTGCCATGGTCTGTGAAGTTTGGGGGGGG
>NQII01008031.1:0-16028 GCA_002778355.1 Clitarchus hookeri | reverse complement strand
GTGGTGATCTTGCCCCTTGAATTTACCATCTCAGCTTATTCTTTCGCGGTTTGGTTACAACGGTGGTAGGGGTGAGGAGTATTTGTGGCCCCCACTTTCAATTGGTCAGCCGTTTTCTCAGGCGTGAAGCTAGAGGTGCTCTTGCTTGGCTCTGCAATTTCTCCCGCTTTCCGACGTATTTACGTAGCACTTTCAGGGTGCTCCGACGATATGCCACCCAGCTCTTACTCTGCACAACCTTGACACATGTAACTGCGATCCGTTCTGGCTGTCCACGTGCCTCGTGGCATGTGTCAACTGGTAGGCGCTCACGAAGGGGGTCAGGGAGGCTTCTACTTCAAAATGCATTACATGTCACAGCCAATATACATAGTTAGTGACATCACTACGAACTAGACTATTTCCTGAAAAATATGTAGGAAAGCTATCATAGATGTATAGGGAACAACTTTACAATTTTTTCTTTGGCATTACGCGTACACAAAAGTGGAGCAAATTTTCAAAAAATGTATTTGTATCTCAGGTATTAGAAAAACATCGAACGTTCGCTGGTTAATTCGGTGATAGCCTAGACTTAGAAAAAGTTGCACGTTATGTGTTCTTTTTGCAACCAGGCCACGACTTTATACATCTTGAAATACTTAAAGATAACAATGAACCTGCAAAAAATAAGGCGTTGCCAGTCGTGTAAACCATGTTTTGACTATAACTGACAGCTTATTGAGCAAGAATACAAGTTACTGTGCAGTCTAGTCTACAGGTCATTGAACACATATACGCATTGCACGTGACCTCCGTGCGTGAGATTACAAAGACGACTTCAGATACCTGTACAGGTTTCAGGGTTAAAATCTCAGTGAATGTTTGTGTTGTTATTAGTCTACCCTGCGAAGGTAAAAAAGCTAACGATTTATTTCTCCTTGTGCCTCTGTGTGTGCGTCTGGGCACGTGTGCATGTGACGCCCTTAAAAACTTTTAAATCACTTACCGAATTTCATTAAACTACACACTATAATATTTCGCAAGGAAAAACTATACTTTGTAAATTCCTATAGCCAAGGTACTTGTTTTCAGAATGGCGACCTTTTACATTTTTTGTTATGTCGCAGTTTAGGAACCATTTAGTAAATATAAACCAGTATTGGCGTATAGGCAGTACACGATGTCAGCATTGAATTTCTCCATTTAACGTATTGGTAACTGTTCTCAGTATTAAAACTATATCAAATTTATTGGCATGAGAAGTGCCGAGTTGAACAGCTTAAATTTGTTATTTAATATAAAATTTAATATTTTGTATGATTTTCTATAATATCAAGAAATATGATCCGGTAATCCGAGACTGGTACGAAATCGCGTCGAGGCCCAGGCAGGTTGTATTTGGCGCTACAGCTGTGCAGTGTGCAACCCTGGGAAACTCTCCCAAACCTACGTCAGGTGCACTCTCTATGCTGATATCAACCATAATTTCACGTATTCAATCATAATTTTATAAATTCATTTATAATTTCACGTATTGAGTCATAATATCATATGTTTAATCTTAAACTCTGTAATGGCCAATTGCTTGGGGCAACGTTAAGTAAAATCTTTGTCATTTTGTTGTTAGCATTGCATTAATATATATATATACACTCCAGAAAAATGTATATATATATATATATATTGTGTTATACAGTAAGCCATATATCCTGAACCACTAACAATATTTGAACCCAACTGTTTATATTGGCCGCACGAGTCGCGTGCATTGAGCACACTAATTGGTAAGTTCTTTAATAAGAAAATTTGGAAGACAGCATCATCTGGAAAGTTAAGTTTAATACTTTATGAGATTTGCAGACTGAATACTAAGTTGCTTGAATTTGACAGAGTTGTGTGGAGTTTACCGTAGCATTACGACTTATGCATTCTTTGAAGAAGCATGCGAATAAATTTTGCTAGCAGTTTTCATAATGTTTTCTGCAGCGTAATATTACGTCAGCAACACTGTAAGGGTAAATGACTCAAATGAACGTGGTGGATTGTTTATCATTCCATGAACGAATAACATTTGATTGGGACACTTTCAACTCGGCGTTATGTTGGCATGAGAGCCGGTCATTAATGAATATATTTTAATGTAGTACGTATTCGCAAGAGGGAATCGTGCTGGACGATGGCGCTGGTTGGCGGGTTTTCTCGGGGATCTCCCATTTCCCCCGCCCTTGCATTATGGCGCTACTCCATACTCACATCACTTCGCTCTCATCGGCTCTCAAGACATCGATGTTAAGGTCCTCCCAAATCCCTCCACTCCGCTCCACTGTGTAGTGTGAACCAATACGACGGCTGTAAATGGCACTACGGAGACGAATATAACTGATGGTGAAGCGGTCGTGAATATAAGCGACTCACTTAGAGCTTGAATAAACTATCAGTAAAACTATATCGCACTCAGGAGTGTTAAGTACATATCTTAGAAACTTCTCAACCGACTTACACTACTTGTGCCTTCCAAGTAGTATTACTGAAGGCCACCAAAAATAATTATTTTAGAAATGGAACTTGTTTTCGAAATTACACAATTATTCTTTTAGTGTTATATGCCAGACCTCTTAATCAGTTAAAACCATTTAAACTAAAGTTGACGTACTAAATTATATATTGTCTGTACGAACTAACAAACTTAGTAATAGCAATTATGGAAAATATTTTCAATAAAAATTTACGATATATATAACTTTAAATCTTGGGAAATATTAAACCGATTCCAAACAATTTCTCTTTGGAATATTCCTTGTGCTGAATACATTTTTTTATTTGCTTGTGACAACATAATTAAAATTTCTTTGTCTAAACAAGTGTGGAGGACATTGTGTTTAATAGTCATGCCTATAACGTCTTGTCAAATGGAAGTTTACGTGAGTTTATTATGCAAGAACCCGCTCTCTTACTGCTCACCCGGCATCAAAGTGGAAATTAAAAACATAACTATAATAACCAATTATTTTCCCCTGCAATTTCTTGGCATTCTGGTGTCCACAGAACTTCTGGCAATCGTCACCGTATGTGATGATTTACAGCAAATGAAGTAACACCGCAGGGTAGACCTAAATACCCTGTATGTTTAAATACAGATTTTTATGTCCGTACCTTTTCTTTAACTGTGAAGCCTTCTATCAATATGAGTGAGCGACTTGAAGTACGTTTACTTCAAAGCTGAACGTCCATTGTTAGTTTCCAGACAGTTTTATATTTCAGGTAAATACAGAAATATAATTTTAGGTGTGGTAGCGTACCCATTTTTGTTTGGAATTGCACTCGTAATAATTTAACGTACTGTGATATGTCAGGACCAGTAAATGTGTGCCTTTGTATAATTTATTAGTAGTAGCTGTTTATGTGACTACGGAATTTAGTCTGAACAACGAATGATGTCTCATACCACGTGAGGTAATTCCATTATTGAAAACCTTTATCTGTTGTGTACAGTAGGTTTATAGTCTACTCTCGAGTAGTTACAACTTTTCTGAAGCCCTGTTAAAATTCTACTTCCAGGATATCCCTCCGCCTCATGTTAACAAAGCTAAACTGAGTCCAAACGCACCGCATTCATGCGCACTGAGTGTAATTATTATTATGCATAATAACCATTTCTTACCAGGCATTACCAACACACCTATTTTATCACGGTATTTTTCATATTAATTAAAAAAGAAATATTAAAATTTATAGATAAAATATAAATTAATGTTCAAATTAACTATAAGTAAGGTATTTTATGTTAACACGTAATGGTAACTGATTGATTCAAAGAGTGTGAAGAAACCGCGATTAAACTATATCATTAAATCCAATTCCTTTGCAACATCAACGTTACAGACCTCCATGCCTGAAATTGTAAAGATATGTAAAATATGAAATAAAATAAATATTAAAAGTGTACCAGTCATACGCGCTTAGTGAAGGTATAGTGTGGAAATATAAGAAATAGTAAAATATTTTCGCGAACTATTGCTACCCATAATTATTACCGAGTGTAATTCCATGTAAACACGAGCAATGTTAATGCCAAGTTACAGTAAGTAAACTCATTTACCAAATAAAAGCGTCGAGAGTTTGCGTGTTGCTCGTTTTGGCGAATTTTGCTCTATGACGGCATTCCGGCGAAGGAAAATTTCCACTCTTACGAACAATATCTAACGACATGCTAGGTTTCGATGTACTATGTACATGTCTGAAGTTTTCCTTGTTTCTTTGGATATACGACGATATTTTTCGCTTGACTGTTGTAACCATTCTGCAGCACTACGGCTTTTTTCTAACCTACCTTAAAATTGAGGAGAAGTCGGAGGTTGAAGGTAGAGCTGGGACCTAAGTGCGTCTCAGGGCAGAGCCTACACGCCCAAGCACGCAGGAAGTACTACTACAAGGGCACGTGCTCGCCGCTTTACTGGGGTTGGGCAGATGTGGTCGCGATAGGGGTCATGGCCACCTCCCATAATGACTAGCTAATCTGAGCTAGGGGGAGAAAACCGGCATTCACACCGCAAAAACCACTCGGCGGGAAATATTTGCAAAACTGTATGCACTTTATAAAGTAGAAAATGGGATTTTACGAGACAGAGGAGTGTCAAGGATAGCTTTATTAAAAAGGGCTGTGAACAGCTATAAAAGAAGGTTTGATCGGGAGGACTTGCTCTCATATTAGAGCTGCTGGATTGTATCTGGTTGTAACCGGAGCTGTGGGAGGAACCACAACTGTGGTGGAGGGCGAAGTGTGCAACTGAGCACCTCCCCCCCCCTCTAGTACCCCCAGTTGGCACCTGAAGCATAGGGAATAGCGGCTTTGCGCCTTTCTGGAGAAGACGAATTTCAACTCAAGTTAGAGCCACACACCTTATTATATATAGATTGCAGGCTCACGGCGGGAAGCGGGCACCTTCTCTATGCGAAGTGTCCCACTTCCGGAAAATCATTTTTCATAACCTTCTTCACAAATCTATATAATTCTTTATCCTCGTGGAAACACAATACACTAAGTATTATCCTTTTCTCTTAGCTCTATGTTTAAAATATTTTTCACTTAGCGTGGAGTTTCCTCGGAGAAGATGTTTGTTAACAGCTCGCGGTGTGATTGACGTACTTCAAGCTTGTCTTGAAAAAAGAGAAGATACATAATTTGCCACCTTCTGATATGCACGGCTGTAGCTTAATTGGTGTCTGCAGCAAAAAAAAAAAAATAAAAAAAAAATAGATATGTTGACTGCAAATTTTTACCGACTGTATTAAATTTAGCTCGGGAAAAAATATTCATTTCAGCATATTAAATTCCTGTTTTACTTAAAGTCTCAGGACCAAATTGAGTTAATTTACTATGCATGCATTTTTTTTACGTTGTATGAGATGTTTTAAGATAATGAGAGTTTTCAAGCGTACCGTCTCTGTTAGCTGGCTTTCGACACTTACGATATCAAAACATTTATTGTTTCCAGATGTTGTTCATGTTGAATGGAGAGATTTGGGCGGCTCGTAACAGCGAGGTTTTGCAAGCCGATGAGGGTGAAACTAAGTGAATACGAAGCAGAGACGGACTGAAAGGGAGCTACCCGCCGGAAACCAAACACGGTTCGCTCTTGTGGGAGGCGAGCGTTCTAGCCGCTACATCACCTCGACCTCGGACTGCTGTTCGACAAGCGACGTTAATATCAAGCGCACTTTTAAAGCTTCGTTGGCTTTAATAAACTCTTACTAACGAAATAATTTCTGGCATGTGGATTAGTGTTATGCATGGTATAGTCTATTCACGGTTACTTCCAACTTTTCTGAAGTCATACTTCCGGAGTATTCCTCCCGCTCATTCAAACAAAGCTTAACCAAGTGTAAAAAATTACACCAAAACACGACGCACTGCATCCGTGCGCCCTTAGTGTTAAACCTTTTTTGTTTAACAACTATTTCTTACTAGACATTACCAACTCACCTATATTCTACCTGTTTTTATTTATATTATTTGCAAATGAAATATTTAATTTATAGATAAAATATAAGTAAAAATTCAATGTAACTAAAACTAAGGTATTTTTATGTTAACTAAAGTATAAAACTTTTGTGATATGTGGCATATTTGGGAAAACAACCAAACATGGGGTGATTTTTCAAAGGTTTGATTAAAAAAGCGTGAAGAAACCGCGAATAGACTATTCACTGGACAAATAAGAATTCGACTACCATAGTGTGATTACTACAGAAAACAGAGTCCTTTTAAAAATTCATAATGTAATATATGAAACAAAGGAAAAGATGTGGTTTTGGATAAAGTAACTACACAAGAAACAGTTTGCAGTGTATCACAGTAGGCAGTAGCTGTAAATAATCGCGATACCTCTATGCTAAATCTCACAATCCTTTGTGAACTAAACAATCAGGGATTTGCTAATCGGTTGCTGCTGCATTGAGCAGTTGACCAAGAAGCATGTGGTTCGGGTCACATTTGCATGCATGTTCAGAATATTCTAGGGTGTGCATGATAACATGCTGTACAAATGCATAACCAATGCAGACGTTCACTTAAAGTCAAAAGTGTTCTCAAAAGAAATCGCAGAAAATTGTCCAAGTTGAGTGTTATGCTGGCTTACACCAAGGCTGCAAAGATGAATGCAGCTGGTATTGAGATTGTACTGTAGAACAAGAACCTAAAAATTCTACTTTACTTGTATTTCTCTATATTACCTGCTTTACCACCCAGGCGGAAACTGATTATGAGATACCTGGACGGGCTCTCTCGCTGCAGCGAGATTTAATGACGCGGCTACCGTAAANAAAAAAAAAAAAAAAAAAAAAAACGGATTACAAGCCGTATGGTACGCTAAAAGAGAACAACAAGCCGTCGATAGCTAATCGAAAGAAGAAAAGAAATTACAGTGACTACAAAAGTTAAAGCGCTTGGCTTCTCGTTACTTCAGTTACGTATTGCCTTGCCCTCCTCCCCTCCCGCCCACTGGCTCGCCTTATTTCCACTTTTATCTCTGACATTCTAGAAGACTGTTACGCCAGTGGTAAAGTAACTTAGGACTTACCTGGCTTCCGCTTATTTTTAAGGCTACTTTCCAATTTTCAGGTGTCACAATACCTTGCATAGATACGCACAATCTTCTCTACAGACTTGATAAAAAATCTTTACTAGATTAAAACATTACAGCAAAGTACATATTCATTACGTAATATTTGGTAGAATTTATAGCTTTGCAAAATGGAATTGACACAGATTTACAAAATAAGCATTTTAAAAATTACCTTTGGCTTTAGTACTCTTGTGCCGGTGACAAAAAGAGAATTTTTCAGTTAAATTCGTTTGTCTTTCGTAACGCTTCTCATTTCAGTGGGGCCGCGATGGTTTAGTGGTTAGACTGGGCGCCTCCCACATAGGCGAAACGGGTTCGATTCTCGGCGGGGTCACTCCTGGATTTTCGCACGTGAAAATCGTGCCGGACGATGCCGCTGGACGGTGGATTTTCATGGGGATCTCCGTTTCACCCACCCTTACATTCCGACTCTGCACCAAACTCACCTCACTTCACCGTCATATGCTCACGAGACCTTGATGTTAAGAGTCACCTATATCTCCCCACTCAATTCTCATTCCATAGACTGCGGAGGAAAATTGTAGGTTGCTCTTGTTTTTTATTTCTAAGGACGTTTCCAGCAACAAAGACCACGTTGCAATGCTTGCATTCTCAGTATTCGAGAAGATATAGCTCAACATTGCAGTTATCTAAACCACCCCAAGCATAAGTTTATACTCAGGTAAAGCACATAAACCCGGCTGTTTAGTTGGCTGGACTTAACGTGTCGTTTACAATGGGGTCATTAGAAATTTGAAATTGATCATTTATGTGCACGACCACTATTTGATGGGTTTATCAATGTAAACCATTAAAATACAATCATGCCATCATAAAACTTAGAATTTATAAAGTTAGAAAGTTCGTGTCTTAGGTCTTTTGTGGATTCTATAAAGTAGAGCGAACATTTTATAGCCAGTAGTAGGCGCCAGAAAAAGTACAATACTCACAAAATTGCAGCTGTTGACGTTAATTTAGAAAACGTAAGAACATTTTTTTTGACGAAGAAGTGAAATATCACTTGGCTCATGACGAAAAAAATATTGGTTTTTTTTCTTATATTTGCTGCTGTGTTGACGAGAAATCACTTATTTGTTTATTTATTTTGCAATCTCAGTCTTTGATTATCAAAGACATGCCATACTGTGATTCAAGTGCACACAAATATATGGCTGTGTTTGCACAATTCGTTGTGAAAATGCTCGTCAGCAAGTAAAATCTACGACACCAAAGTCGTACTGGACAGTTGCACTACAAGAGCTGAAAGCTGTCCCGTGTTGTGGAAATTGCAATAGCCCTCGTGTGCCTTCACCGAAGGCTACACTCGACAGAGGTTGCACGCATGACTTCGCCTTACTAGCGTTCTTAATCTTTTCCCACCTAGCCTGCCGGGTGCAACAAGGTATATTGCCCAGTGGTGAGGTTGAACTCAGTCCCGTAGATACGCCGTCTCCTGTACCTGTTAGTAAGAACTCAACCTTGTGTCATTCCATCAGAGAGAAATTCCTTTTTAGTCTCCCGCCAAGGGGAACCGGGTTCAATTCCGGGCGGGGTTACCCGCATTTTCGTATGTTGGAAACGTGATAGACGTTGCCGTTGGCGGGCGGGTTATCTCAGGGAACTCCCGTTTCCCCCACCCTTGCATTCCGCCACTGCTCCAACTCGATCCCATTTCACTATCACTAACGCTCAAGTCATTGCTGCTAAGCGCGGACCAAAATTTTTCAACTCTCAACTCAACTCTTTTCAGTCAAACACTTCTCGGGCCACTGATAACGATGTCAACGTTAAGTGGAAACGCCATGGAAACCCTGGTGTTTAGCATCGATGTAGTACAGCGTATTTAAGAATACAGAGGTGAAACTGTAGCTTACACCCCAAACTCGAGCTCCACATGCCAACAAAATTATGTCACTGGCCAGCAAAATGTTGGAACGCCAATCGACAATCAGCGCCTAGTAACCCAGTCATCCGCCAGCGGCCTAGCTAATGGGGAACCTTTCGCAGCATGCAGCAGCCAATAAGACACAAGGCCCGTTCCCAGAATCCCACGCAGCCAATGAGAGAATGGGTTCGCCCTCATCAAAAGAACTGCCGCGCCATTTCATCTGTGTATACTTATCAACTCTTTTTCTCAACTAAACTCTTTTCAATACAAATTTCCTCAGTCCGCTGTGAGAGATGTCATTGTAACGTGGGAACGTCATGGAAGCATAACTCCAAGCATTGCCCAAGGAACTGACTATTCGGGGCAGGAGAACTGTGACGCGTTTTGGCGAACCAGTTCTCGGAGAGCCAAGCCAATAACTGCAGAGGGATGTAATCCCGTCTCAAGTGCAGAGGCCAGTGATAGGACTCTCCACCGGGAGGTCATAGCGTTTCGTTGTCATGATCGTGTTGCTGTCAGGAGCCACATATCATACACAGTAATACCCGACGGCGTTTGGGGTGGTGTTCCAACACCACCACTGGGTTGTGCAGAAGTGGAAGAAGGTCTTATGGAGTGATGATTCGCCATGCATGATCTGGCAGTTTGATGGACGTATGTAGAACTGGCGGATGCCTTGCGAACTGTAGTTACTTTAGTGTATCATGTCGACAGTGAAATCTTGTGGTGGTATTGAAATGGTCAGGTGCTGAATCCTGTTGGGCTTAGCTAGGGCTGTTACTTTTTATTGTTGTATCAATGATCTATTGAGTGTACCAAGACGTTTCGGACAATAACATACTTTTCACACTTTGGAGACATTTTTGAATAAACCCTTACTTGCATCGACGCAACAATTATACTGTCCATAAAGCAAGGTTAACTGCATTGTATTTTGAAGACAAGTAGGTGGGACTGCTAGACTGGCCCGCTCAAAGTCTTGAATTGAACCTAACAGAACATATTGAGATGAGCTAGACCGTCATCTGCGTGCAAGATTCACTTGGCCAATACATAAACGTAAACTATTCACCATGCTACGGGAAGAATGAAAGTTAATTAAATCTGTGTCCCTAAACTTTGAGAATGGCCAAAAAAAATCCTAAACCGAAGTGTTAACGTTTTAATAACTGCAGTGGGATATCTCACATCCTATATTTGGAAATAACAACAATGTATTTACGGTTAATATTAGCTTAATAGTGTAGATTACCAAAATACTAACTAAGAAAGAATGTAACACGATTTCAAGACACTTAACTGAACAAGTCTACAAACCGCCACATGTAAAACCAGCTTGCACAAAAGAATAAATCAAAAATCATTAGAAAAGCCAATACGAAAATCACAATAGTATTATTTTAGCATAATTTTGAATATATTTGCACCTGCATAAGCATAAATACTAAAAGAAGACATTTGAAAAAAAAAATTGAAAAGCACTACAATTTATACTGTTTCAAGAATACGATAGAAATTAATACAGCCCATTGTACAATTTTATTAATATATAGAGTTAATTGAAATATAATTGTCTCACTGAATCAACAACTATCGCTGCGTGTAGCCTATTACAGTATGAAATTCGTCTGTCCTGTTTTAAAAAAACGTAACACCATTCATCCAGTCAGATACACTTCCATGGGAAATTTCCAGCTAATTTATCTAACATTTCTAGACATGTATACTAATAGGGTATAGGTAAAAATACTGTTACAAGTTGCCAGAGAGGCGTATTCGAGTTTGTAAAGGATGTAGGTATTAATAAAAATTAAATAACTAAATATCATTTTATTTTATTTACACAGCTAATATTCACAACATTAAACTATATATCTCCACATTTACTCTTGTTGTTATTAGTGAGCGCAATATATAATATCAATCTCAGTTCTAATTTAAGTCTTTCTCAATGTCTCTATATTGTTTATAGTAACTTAATTCACACTACCATTAACGCTTGTTCAGTCTGTCTGTGGCGATAATTTGAAATGTCTTATACTCACGCATCCAGTTAAATTGTCCCACCTGCCAGTCTCTCTTCGCTGCACCGAATGCTCGGAGTCCACATATATCACTCAAGCTGGTCACTTCAGTCACCACTCGTTGCTCTGCTAACTCGTCGTCTATCGCTTAAGGTCACACAATCACCCAAACTCTCAACTCTCAAAAAAAATGTTGGCTCGGAGGCCCGTCGCGTCTTAAATAGTAGTGGCAACCAAGATCTGGAAGCTTCATGCTGAAAGTTGCAAGTACGATGAAACAGAAAATGATTTCTGATAACCTTATAAGTTCAGTTTGCCGAAGATCAGTGGCACACGATATACGTAAGATCATGACGGTGGCACGCCTTTGTAACTTAAAGACTTTGTAGGATTATCGCTCGCCTGTCCTTCAAACATTTCCTCGCGATTCGCCGCCCGCTTATCACACCACTACTATGTCCACATTCGCTCGCGCGGGACAGGCGAAAGGAGGCGATGCAAAACAGCGAGCGTCTAACAATACTACATTTATTTCTTGTTATAAATAGAATCGATTCAGCACCCTCTCGTATGTTTATTATACTGAAAAAAACCTGTTTAAAAACATATAGACTTAAAAAGAGTTCCTCTACGTGCGGTTCACGGTCTGCCCAAAACATTTCAGACAGGCTATCAAAAGGCAGTCACGGACACGTAATCAGGAAATCACGACAAGTGTAGCACTTCAACAATGACCTGTGTGTACATAAAAGGTTACTAAGGCGTTACCTACAGAGCCAGCCTCCTCTTCTCCAAGGTCAGGGGTTAAAATCACGTTTAAGGTACAAATGTGCCTGCAGTTTTCACATGCAAATATGCGCAAGGCTAGAATGTAAACCAACGCCCGATAAATTCTCCGGTATATAGGCGGGAGTGGTAATAATAATAGAATAAAAACATTCTTGTTCGACTAATCAATACAAGCCGCACTGGTAGGAAAGGCAATTATATCTTTTTAATTGGCGACTTTTAATACTAAAAGTGACGTTGAGATAATTTTGACGTTCCTATTTGGTTTAAACTAGACCCTTTGCATGAGCTATAAAGCCAGAGTTTTTGCCTGTTTTTGAAAATTTAAATCGATTTTGATCTAGCAGTACCGGTGTGTAAATCATTCTAAGAGAAGAAACAAAAACGCACACCGGATGGAGATCAATATTAGAGCTTGTTTTGTTTTCTCAAGAGATATTGCGATGTTTTTAATGAGGTCCTCATATCAAATTTACTGTTTGGAGCAATTAATACAGTAGCGCACTCTAAACCGAACATTGGCAGGAAAATCATACAAATTTTAACAGAAGAAAGGAAAAGGATTACTAGACACAAATTCAAATAATGTTTAGATACCAGGTACATTTTTTCGCAATATTTTAAAATTTTTAATAACTTGAATTTTTTGATCTGTTTTAAATAATTATGTCAGCACTGCGTGCCATTTTAGTAGTCCTACAAACTTAAAAAAATGTTTAAGGTATTTTCGTGTTCGCAGTTAGTGCGAGTTAAGTTTTTATACTATTTCAGTATAAATTTATCACAATTACGTTAACAAGTTTCCCTGCCCTATCAGCTCAGAGCAGACTCAATCATGCGATTAGTTGGGAAAACGTGCATGATGCATGCGAAACTGGAAAAAAAATGTTGAGCGGTGATGTAGCACATTTTCTAGCAGATACGATAAGCGAGATTTTAGGATGATTGCTGTGGCGTCAGAAGTATCGGTGTTTGCTCACAATGCTCTTAGGCTATGTGAATGCTGGTAATTTTTAAGGTTCAATGTGTATAATATCTCATGTAATTTGTCGTGCAGTTTGCGGAGTTCATCGCATATTCTATAGTACTTCGAAACCTCGTCCATTTTTTTAGCTTTCGATTCTACCAGAAAGGTTGAAAATATTTAAACTAATTTTAAACCGCTGCAGCCAACTCTTAGTTTCCTGACGAATTTCATCAAGCTAAATTTACTATAAATTTTTTTTTNTTTTTAAGGTTCAATGTGTATAATATCTCATGTAATTTGTCGTGCAGTTTGCGGAGTTCATCGCATATTCTATAGTATATCGAAACCTCGTCCATTTTTTTAGCTTTCGATTCTACCAGAAAGGTTGAAAATATTTAAACTAATTTTAAACCGCTGCAGCCAACTCTTAGTTTCCTGACGAATTTCATCAAGCTAAATTTACTATAAATTTTTTTTTAAACTCCTACAGAGTTATTTGGTCGGAAAGTGAGTGCAATTATTAAAAAAAACTTTAGGTACAGGCGGCTACGAAATAATTTTTATGTATTTAAAAATTATGAGGGTATCAAAACTACTTAACTGTATTTGTTACCGGAAAATATTTCTTATATAATCGAGACTATTGTATTAAAATGTACACGTAAGAAATCTTAAAATAGTATCGCCTAAAAAATGGCATATACGGAGACACATTAATATAACTTATTTTTATTCTAATTTTCTCAAAAATTATTACTTGAACCGGAATTAATTTTTCACAGTTAACTACCGCGTAACTTATCTGCCGAACGACAAGAGTCGCTGGACCGAAAACACCGGCTCCAAGGCGCATTGAAAGAACGAACAGTTATTTCATCAGGTCTCTTTCACTGATTACCAACATACGCAATGGCAGGTCAATTGCTCGAATGAGACGTAGCTGGAAAGGAAGTGGTTTATTTATGGGACGACTGCTATAATCATAAACTACTTTACTGATCGCGGAACGCTGGGGATGCTTATAAAAACTTCATACATTATACGACTATAAATAACGTACGTGAATACAAGCCTTTTAGAAACGATTGGACGATCAGATAAAAAAAGTGTTCCGTAAAAACGATTACCTCAGCTCGTTTAGAACTGTCACACAGGAAAACTTTTCGGCTGAGGATAAAGTCCATTCTCCAAGCTGTGGTAGCCTTATATTAGCTCATATAAATCGGTAACAACTTTTAAAAACCTAAGTAAGTCAAGCTTTATATTGACAAGGTTAAAAGGAAACATAGGTCAATTTAAATATAGTTTTCTTCACACATAAATTCTGTAAAAAAAATTTCTTCCAAAATTACAATAATAATAATAATAATAAATTGACTCTATATAACCTCCACTGGCTGTTATTTTTGAAGTTTAATGGCAATGGTGTGGTGAAACTGAATTCGGATTTTGATTGGCACTATCAACACGCATAAAAGAACATAATAAAAATACATTGCATGGAGAAATACACACATTTAGACTAGCAGAACATACCAGGGCCAACAACCTTAAGATACTATGGGACAATGCGTCACCATTAACGAAAAAACCGAACACCTAAACAAGGAAATTGAAAGAATCTGCTTTTATTGCACGCAATAAAAATGTCATAAACCAACAGAGCATCGAACTTAAGGGAATCTGGCTACCTTTAGTGAACAAGGAGACATACTCGGATAAAAGTAATATCATAAGAGCTCAATGACCAGCCCCACCTTTGCCACTGGCCACACAGCCAGTCTAATAAGATAGAAGCCAGCCTCCCATTGGAGAGACACGCAGAGCCAATCCGAAACAACATTCCCAGGCCATCCAATCATCTTATATCTTCCCTCTTAATGGTCGCGCACATATGAGTCACCATATACTATATTTATTTCACAATTTATTCCCAGCCCCATTCAGTTCCCACAAAGCTCCGGTGCTGAGAGTGCAGCCTCTGAAAGGCCTAGCCTGGGCTCTCTTCAAGAGTACAGGTCAGCCATCGGTGCTAAGGTTGTAGGCGAGTCGGTAGCGACTTGGCAACAAGGTAACAGAACCTGGTCAGAGCCTTTATCAAAGCATGACAAAGTGTAGCCCCAAGATTGATTTAGGTACGTGCAAAAACAGAATGCTGACATCCCCACAGGAACACACACACGCGCACGCACAAACACTAACTAACAATATTCACAGCCAGCAGAGAAGTACCGCGGACACATACTCGATTGGAAAAACAACACAAACAAACAGGCCAGAGAATAGGCGACTGGAGGGCCTTACCAGCCCCCACACGAGTGCAGGTGGGGCCAACCAGTCCCAGTTTGACGAGGGCAAGCTCACGGATGAGTTTGTGAACGTCACCAGCGGTTTGACCTATGGTGGCGGGAGCAGACAATCCAGTGTCTCGTCCACAAAATAAAAACAAACGCTGACACAGGGTGATGCACTCCTCCGAGGGGCCCTGGCGAGGAGGGGTTTATCTCCCCCAGAAAAAAACCAAGTTTCAAAAAGTATAAATGACAGCGGAAGGAAAAGAGCTGCTCATTTAGAACAGGTTCGTAATCCTGGCAGAGAAGGTCGCAAAGGAAAGAGAAGAAAATCGCACATCCTCACAAACACCACCAACACAAACAACAGACAAATACAGGCCTGTGCCAATAGTAATCCCAGACAGCAGGTTACCCAAAAAAGTGGCCCAGCTGCTCTGCCATAATGGAATAATTTTCCAAAACAATCTCACTCGGAGGCGAGAATTGAAATTTACTTTTTACACTAGGACAGACTACGAGAAGACCAAGCAACTGCTCGCAGACACCATTCACTACACACACGCCCACCCTGATGAGAAGCCTCTCAAAGGTTTGTCATCAAAGACCTGCCCGAAAGAGGGGTGGACTGGGACACTCTCTGCGAGGATATTATCTGGTGTGGGTTCAACATACTGGACCTCCGCAACTTCAAGCGTAAATCCCGCCACCAAACACCTGAGAATCCCGACTATGTGCGGACAGGTGCATGATCTGTCACAATACAGAACACAAAACAAGACTTGATCAGGATTAAGAGGCTCCATTGGAACGCCGTTCGTATAGAGCCAGCCTTACAAGCCGCGACCGGAAGACGTGCCCAACTGCCGCAACTGCAGTCAGTGGGGTCACACAGCCAAACCATGCAACATGCACCCAGTGTGTATAGACTGTGCGGGCCCGCATAAGCACTCAGAGGGTAAC
>NQII01008030.1:43890-81095 GCA_002778355.1 Clitarchus hookeri | reverse complement strand
ACGTTAAGAACACATGTGATGATCGCGTTGGAGTGATAGACGTTTTGCATTTTTTATTGTTTGAATGCATGCTCTTGTGCTCTATATGAGACATGTAAAAATTATGAAATTTCTAAAATAATATATAGGCTTATACTAAACGATTTAAAATATACTGATAATAAATAAATATTTATAATTGATAAATGAATATTATTTAAAGCTAGTCAGAGAGTAGATAAGTACACAGACGCGAAATAGCAAAGCGGTACCTTTGATGTTGGCGTACTCATTATTTGAATGACTGCGCGGGATTCTGGGATTAGCCTTTGTGTCTGATTGGCTACTACGTTTACAAGAGGTCCCTTATTGGTTAGGATGCGGGCTGTAGGTTATCATGCGCGGTTTGGCGAACGATGTTCCGACATGTTACTCTTCAGTGTACGGTTTAAAGTTCGTGGAACGAGCGGCTGTTGCACATCTGTATTCTTAAGTTCTCTGTGATATTGTCTAGCCATAAACCCAAAATTGTTTTCAAATAAATGCAGAATGAAGTTAAAGTAATAGAATATATTTTAGCGTGCCAGTTCACAGTTTACTTCAAGCCCTACCTCATACACTCATATGGCAAATAATATTCATGTTATAAATTATTTGGTTTTTTACTACATGTTAATTTACTTACTTCAAAGGAGTTAAATTAAGTAAGTTATTTATTTCCATAAGAAGTAACAAGTCATATACTCGAATGCATATAACCTACTATTATGTGCAAATTAATTTTTCACTAATGTGTTTTACTGCAAAGAAATCTGGGTTCATTATGTATAGGCTCCATTTTGTTGCAGGAGTTGACATTGGTATTGAGTATTAATTCAAAAACTCGGAGAAATTTTTTCCAAATTTACCACATCAAGTATACGCAAACCTATACATCCATGGTAAATACATTTGTTCACGAAAAAGTGAAAAGCGTAGTGAAGCTTCCAGCTGTATACAGTAGCATTTATGTACTTACGGTCTGATGAATGGTAATTTTTCCTTGCTACATATTGGTTAAAAATTTCCATTTTAATTTAGGAAGATCACTGAAAAATCTCTTTCTCTTGCATGCGTCGTGTGTACACGACGTAAACATATGAAATCAGCACTTCGTTCCTGTCTGTAGGCGAGGTCAGTATTAATGAGAGAAGGCTGGGTTATGGCGCTAGTTAAAGCCGGATTCCCTTACAGGAAAATTAATGTATAGGTCGCGTAACCTACGAAAGGTTTTGGGACGCGTAACTACAAGCCTCTACACCCATTTCTCGTTCCAATTGGCACGCATGCGCTGATTGGTTGTGGCTACGAAGATAAGTGGAACTATGAACACGTGAGGTCGCAGGGTTTCGTCCCTTCCCTTATCAGCGGATGAAGGGGTGGGGTGCTGCGCAGAAGAAGCTATTTCATATCCTATCGATCACGCCCTCAAAACCTTTCCTAACAGTGGGTGAGTGGCCTGTAGCTCGGCAAACCAGATAAGTGGATGTAAGAGAAGGCGAAACGGGGGAAGGGTGACAGTGGCGGAAAGATGGCATGGTGGGATAATCTATTAAGTGCATATGTTTTAATGCTGCATTATTAACAATACACTGAGTTTCAGGAACAATTTCATATAATTCAGTGTAAAATCAAGCTACAAGGGAAGGTCTTAGGTCACCTTAGCCTCTATCCGGCACATTTAAGGTGTCATACGGTTGTAACAAACTTATAGAATTAATTATTGTAGTTTTTTTTTTTCTTTTTCAAAGACTTATTAAATATCGCATTGGTTTTCCAACACATGTCAAAATGATTACTACCCAAACTAAAATTGGTTTAAACTTTAACGAAGACAGTACTTCACTATGCAAAATAGTTATAAAAGTGTTACATAAAATATATTCTACGAAAGAAAAAATTAAAGTAACGTAACACATTTATATAGTTACGTTTGGGTGTATGTATCCATTTTGTATGTAATTACATCAGAATTGGCTATGAATTATGTAAAACTTGAAATGCTGCATACACAAGTTTTTCGGGACGCTTTATCCTATTTTATAAATTAATTATTCGGTAGGTTGGTTCGCGATTAACATAAGCCTTTGAAAATTACAGTTTGACATATCTTTGATTCTGTAACAATTTCCTGCACACTGTTTTTCAAATGCCAATGGCATAGTTTCTGGAACTGACAGCATGTAAATGTTAACGAGTCAAAGGCGTGGAACAGCCCGCATTTGAAAGAGTATGTCTGGACAGTACAAAATTCCTTTGTATTTCTGTAAATGAGGCAGCACGCCATCTAAGCAGATGAATCACGATGTTTTCTGTTGCGAAAATAGAGCGCGTGTTAATTCAGGTCATTCTGTGGCACTTTATTAATGCCCTTACAAAATATTTGAATATTACTGGAAAGCTTATTCCTGTTGCATTGTTTTATCCAGTGCTCCCAAAATGTCCAGTGAGAATTCAAAATATTAAATTTGTATTACAACATATCTGCCAAATTCTATCTAGGTTACATTCAAATCAAAATATATTTTCGCTGTTTTTACTTTTAATATCATACTTATTGTGGTATTAAAATAAACGAGACATTGGAATGGAATTTTTTTCATTTCAAAGTGTAAAGTTTTACCCACAGCTAACATTTGAGCGATAGTACATTGAACTACAAATGAAATTCAGTGCAAAATAAATTAAGGAAACGAAAACGGTAGTCAACACAACTGGGAAAATGAAGAGTACAAAAGCCTACGTGTTCCTTGATTGGCCCCGTTTCTAAGATTTGCCAATTAATTAGTATGGATACACAGTAATTTCGCTCGTTACTGGCCAAGGTAGTGCAGTGATAACACATCGGGCCTGCATGCGAAAATATTTGTGTTCGATTCCCGGTACGGCCGACATAATTTCAATCGTTTCCCGAATATACTCCAGGTGAATGTAGGGACGGTCTCTGAACACAGGCGATCTTCCTCTTTCATGCTTGTAGGAGCAATTTTAGTCCTTCTCTTATGCCACTGCTCTATGTCGTCGTCTTTTTATCGGTCTTGATTCCATCACGACAGAATGAATTCTGAGTGATTTCTATCCACCTGGCTTCCGATTCTCATTCAAGGCAAATTATAGTGAGGTTACTAATATAAGCCTCCCAAGATGTCCAATTTCAGTTGTGGTATGTAGCTGGCCCAGAGATTCTGTCAAGAGTATATATAAAAACTCAACTACTTTCAAAGTACACACTTTGTGGTGTTTATTCATAAAACTAGTCGTAAGATTGGAAACAGTGGTTTAAAACAATATCATTAGAGTCGCTGTGAACTAAATTACTTTTGCGAATCAGTAAGATACATGATCAGACAGGACATCAGCAAAAAATATGTAAAATTAATAGAAAACTGCACCACCTCAGTAGCGATTCATATTTCCCGCTACTTCTGTTGTATCAGTGTTTCCTGAGTTTATTTATACTCATTAAAATTTTAAGCAAAAAATACTTGTTACGAGTTTTAAACAGCAATGTAGCGTTTTCTTCAGCTTTGCAGGGCCAATTCCTAGAATTCAACCTTTGATCAGTTATTTTCCTGCTACACGAAACGTTTTTAAAACATACTTTCTGTAACTGTTGTTAGCGCAAATTAATGAACAGACGTTACACAACATTTCAGGTTTTGCTTCATCACTCGGGACTTACAAGCTGGTACATGAAAGCTGTGTTATTTGTATAACATATTTTATAATTATTACTTTATAATAAAAATTAATATCATTCTACCTAGTTTTCCCAGCGCCAAAATTTATTATTTTTCATTGCATCCTTAAGGTTGCATGTTTATTTCCTGCCAGAAATGAACAATTTATTTTCTCAGCAAAGAAATTTTGTGAATTTCATTAAACCTTATGTGAATGTACACATTTTTTAAATTTACTAATTCCCTTTTTTATCGTTTTTGTTGTTTAGGAAGTGATATTGCAAAAAAAAAATAAAATTCATGTTGTATTAGCATTTTACTGTGTGCAAAAATAATTTTTATTTTGGAGAGATTATTGTATACGAAAAAAAGTGCAATATTTTAATTTAAATACACTAATTAGTAATTTACTTTAGATATTTAGGATTTTTTGTGCATTTCAATGAGCCAGACGCCCATTTTTTAAGGAAATACTTATATACACGACAATTTTGTTGTTTCTGGCTTGCAGTAACGAAAATCTGATTTGTTTTACGTTGACGTTCAACACTAATAGAACTCAATACCAACGTCTATAAGGGCAGGTGATTAGCTATTACAGCATCAGACCATACCCAAGTCACCTAACATTTTCTCATTTTTAATGAAGATAGAGGTAAACATTGATATAATTATGGATGTCTATTTCCACTTCCAGTGTGGTTGAAGAGTAGGTTGTTATATGTGTTTTTAACTGCTGTGTGCTCGGCGACGTGAATATTGTGATTTCAACACACATATTCTGGTTACACAAGCTAAGTCTTGGCATTTTTCATTCCCGGAACAAAAAAGCACAGTAAGTTTTTAAAATATACCACGTTTTATTTCTAGCGAAACCAATTACGTTTTCCTCCATTATGGACCGTTCCCATGCTGGAAAACTATATGCAAAATGCAGGCATAAATTTTCTGACATTTCTTTAAAGTGTAGGTTATAGGTTTATCTTCAAGGTTTCTCGTTGCCCATTTCAAGCACATTCTGGCGCACTTTATCAGCATGTGCCTGCACACATTCGTACACATTAAACTAAGGTTCAGGTCAACACATATTCTCTACGTACACAATTATATTTTAGTCTGAATGTATGAATGTTTATTTCTCTTTCTCAGTTACACGGGGCAAAGAAATTCTCTGAAGATTATGTAATTTTGTTACTTTTAGCTTATGTAAGAATATAGGGTCCGTTACGTCAGAGAGCAGAAACGTTAAAAAAAAAAAGGGGAAACATGATAAAATAAGCTAATATGTTTCTTTTGACATACAAAGGCAGTTGTACGTTGAAGGAAAACAAAGACGGAAGTTACGGATGGTTGTATCTCTTTCAAGGATGAGCCTCGTCGAGGTGGTAGCGTTTACCAACGTTTCGCCATGCATTCATTGCAATAGGCATCTTCGGGGTTGACAAATCAAGTAAGAATCTTTATCTTTTATGAGTCAAGAAGTACGTGACCCCCCCAGGGCCTCGCGTCCAGCCGAACGTAAAAAAGCGACAGTCATGCCACCTTGCTTCGTGTGCAAAAAAAAGCAGTTACGCTGTCATGCACAATGTGCGAGGGAGAAACGACCAGCAAAAGGTCTTACCGTAAGCCTCGTCTACACTTGGAAACATGTGTTTCGAAACAGTTTACAAAATATATCATTAGTTTGCTGTAAGAAATTTTTTTATCTATGTCAGCAAACAGTTTGGAAAGTGTTTCCAAGAAAAAAGAGGTAAAATTAGGAAACATATTCGAGTTTATTTGGAAAACGAAACAATGTTTCACGTTTTACAACTGAATAGAAAACATGCAACAATGTTTACATGTCTGGACGTGTTCGGCAACTAAGTGGGGGAAACAAGCCAGTCTTTGGACATCAGTCAGTTCGGTTTTCTCAACTGTCAAAGGTGCTAATATCAGTATTTGTGAGTAAGCTACCGATTATTGTCCATAATTGACCATTTTATTAAAATGCGTGTGTGGACACGCGGTATCACAGTGAAACTCATAGAGAATTTTCATTCTCAACTAATTCTGCGGGATATAACAAATCCCGAATATAAAAATCGCCTTTTCCTAGGCAAGTGTGACACATAGTTCATAACAAAATACAGCAGCAAAAGCTACTTTTTATTCTGGCAACATCTCAAACATAACCGCAGTATGTATACAACGGCACAGAAACAGGGATTGTAAAACATGCTGTTACTTTTTAGGGACAAGTTTGGGAATAGTCTTGAAATTGTTTGTAGACAGTTTAAAAACAGTTTGGAAACAGTCTGCAAACAACATGAAACAGTTTTCACAGGATAACACATGAGAGGCCAGCGCGCCTCCGCTCGCAATCACTCCCTCACGCGTGCGGCGAATAACGCTCGTGTTCCGGAGTCCACTTCTCGACTGAGAGTTAGGTGAAGTAATCATCGTATAGTCAGCCAAGAGTATACTCACACAGCCAGTCACAAGCGACTTCCCCACATTAGTTCTTACGAAGGCCAATTACAGCTTCAGATTTCATTGCTTCCTATGTTAATCCAATATAATTTATTCTTTTCTTGGAAGCTGGTGTGCCATTGCACCACAGTTCATGATCAACTCTGATGATGTTTGCTGCAATGTACGGCAAAACATCGTTGCGGTATCATGTTACGTTTCCTCCGCAATATGGTGCAAGGGCTGACTGGCAGTCCGGTATCCTACGAGGGAACCTATTGTAAATTCATCCATTTGACGGAATTGTGTATGACGGCGTCTTAAAGGTATTGCAACGCCTTGTTGTTTCTCCAGACACAGTGACAGCCGAAATACTTCACGAGGCCGGGACGACAACGTTTTCAACGACGGCTCCACGTGCTATTTGCTTGCTTACGTCACGCGCACGTTTCGTGTGACTGGCCAGATATGGCTGTCAAATGCATAACAGGCATAGGCATATCTGCTCTGCACATTTCATGGTACTGCAATCACGCCTTCGTGGCGAGGCATTTTTTGTTTCCAGAAAGTGCATTATTAAATGTATCTTACACCTCTAAATGCTGAAAACACTGCATTGCCACGCATCGAGTTAAATCAAAATTTCATTAGAGGTATGTAGCCTCTGTTGGCGTTTGCCAGTTATTGTCAGACAGAGGCTATCCAGCTTAACTGATCAGAATATATATATCGGAAACAACCCCCCCCACCCCCCTTCAAGCAAGTTATGTTTTGAAATAACCAACACCGACGTACCCATAAGGCCTTCAGCATAATCAGGGGAGTTCTCGACTTTATCATTTGTCACAGTAGCCTACAATTTTTCATGGACATGTCGTGAGCCTTCTTTCTAGCAGTTATTTTTCACAATATACACGCTAAATTTACTAATTCTCGTAATTTAATATGTTTATATGTTTATCTGTAAACTACGTTTTAGCACNTTCTCGACTTTATCATTTGTCACAGTAGCCTACAATTTTTCATGGACATGTCGTGAGCCTTCTTTCTAGCAGTTATTTTTCACAATATACACGCTAAATTTACTAATTCTCGTAATTTAATNGCATGTCGTGAGCCTTCTTTCTAGCAGTTATTTTTCACAATATACACGCTAAATTTACTAATTCTCGTAATTTAATATGTTTATATGTTTATCTGTAAACTACGTTTTAGCACCGGGCATATTTGTCCTTTAAGAATCGTCGTATTGATCACGATCAGATGAAATTAGGAGTTGGTTCCTTCTGAGTAGTTGTCCATTCTCGTCCCATTTTAACGCTTATGCATTTTATTTGCGTGCATTGATTTACTTTTCTGAGCTTACGTGAAATATCAGACCTTCGTGTCGTAGTTGGACGCTCGTAGGCTCTCGGTGCATAAGGTCGTGAGTTTAAATTCCGCTTAATGTTCGAATAAATAAATGCATGCGTCATTCTTAGCAATTGTTTGCTGTTAGTTAATGATATAGGGCATCTCCATCGATTAGCCAAAGGGCTTAAGAGNGCGTCATTCTTAGCAATTGTTTGCTGTTAGTTAATGATATAGGGCATCTCCATCGATTAGCCAAAGGGCTTAAGAGTGTATTGTTTTATAACTTACACTTAATTAAATATATATGCTAATATTTGTTTGAAACCTTTATATTTTAAAAGACGAAAAAAATGTTATTTGAAATATTTATTAACGTCATGTTAGCGTCTCTGATGTTCTGAAAAAGAACATGTCTCNTACGAAAAAAATGTTATTTGAAATATTTATTAACGTCATGTTAGCGTCTCTGATGTTCTGAAAAAGAACATGTCTCGTTTCGTACGAATCTTCCTACCTCCTAAAACTTTAGTAATTTAGGAATCTTGCCTCTTTTCCTACCAAAAAAGTTTTCTTGGGGAAAATTCAAGACAACAGTTGGCATTGTTGGTGCCAGTTCGATAATGCACGGAGGCAAAAAATTTCAAGTCGTGTTCAACTTTCTGATTAGGTTAGCCTAGTTTAGAGCCAGGCAATTTCTGTCCAAAGTCTCTCTCTGTGGTGGTAGTTGAAGAACTTCAAAAACAATCTGCGGAATACATGAGAATAGCTATAAAAATTAAGGGTTCTAAAATCATAAGTATTTTAATATTCGTCTTATTAATTAAACTTTTTACTCTTGCTTCAAGCAACAAGACGCTTACTAATTGGGAAACCATCCTCTGTTCACGANCTTATTAATTAAACTTTTTACTCTTGCTTCAAGCAACAAGACGCTTACTAATTGGGAAACCATCCTCTGTTCACGACTTATGACGCTCTTAGGCTCACTGAAGTGAAACGTCTGTGCCGAGTGTGCTTTTCATACACGTGTTAGTGACACGCGCGTGTAGTTATGTCAGATGTAAGTTTTTCAATGTTTGAACGCTCAAATAAAGCGATTGGTATCCATCTTACTTTTGGAACCCAAACGAGCATTGAAGCTATGAAGCTAATTANGAACGCTCAAATAAAGCGATTGGTATCCATCTTACTTTTGGAACCCAAACGAGCATTGAAGCTATGAAGCTAATTACCGGAAACAAAAAAATTCCAAATTACAATGAGAAATCTCACCTGCCATGTTGCGTTTTGGAAGCTACAATTCGAAAGAGGGAGTTGTCCAGCAGAATTGTCTTCTTACTGTTTCCGGGGAGAAAAAAAACCTTCCAATTTAGAAATAAAGAAACAAGTAAATATAAGTGATTTAGAAAATCCTAGTGCGAAGATCATTGTAATGATCACGGAGGAATCATTGTCAGTATCTTAGCCGGTGCTAAACGTGTGTATGGTCGCAGTAAATATTATGCGTAATGTAGCTAGGCTGCGCCAAAAGGTGATGGACTCCGAAAAATTTGTGGGTTAATGTGTGTACACCTACAACCCTCAGAGGCTGTTCATCATAATTGCGTATTTTAAAATTACGTGATTCTTAGGCCTACTACACATGGAATTATAGTTAATTCGTTGCATCTCCATACTTTTTGAGTCAAACCTTTTAAAAATCCCCCTATATATGACGTGTTTAGTTTTTCTTAAATATGTCATTTGTCACGTGCGTTTTATAAATTTCAGTGAACATGAAATAATATATTTGTTGGTTAAATTGAACATTTACATATTTTCACTTACACATTATACTATAACATTTATAATTAATACGAATAAAATCAGGGAGAAAATATGTGGGTAAGTAATGCGTGGTAAGAAATACATCTCATGCAAAATGTTACNAAATCAGGGAGAAAATATGTGGGTAAGTAATGCGTGGTAAGAAATACATCTCATGCAAAATGTTACTAAACTGAGTGCGCACAAATGCGGTGTGTTTTTACTTGGGTGTAATTGTCTGCACTTGGTTGTATTTTGCTTGCAGGAGGCGGAGGAATAGCATTAAAGTATAAATACAGCAGGGTTTCAGAAACGTTCGAAGTAACCGTGAATGAACTATTATAAAAGGTTTGTGCAATAATTATATACCAAGTTTCCCTTCGCTAAAAGGTCTCTGCATGGTTCTATCTTTAAGCATGACAAGACAGCAGTTTTTTTTCGAATGGGAACGTTCTCGTGTGGAGTGTGTGCAGATACTGTCGTGATGAGGCAGTTTTATCCTCACTGTTACATCCCTACCTCATGCCTCGTCCAGGTTAGCAGGGGACGACATGCGTCTCCCTTGGGTAGTCCAGCCGGCCTCTCTCGGCGCCACCTACACTCATTAACCATCTCGATCGTGACTTTGCAAGTTTTATACACACAGTAACCGGAAGTAGATCATAGTAGTATGATTCATAAAAATATAAAATCGATATAAAGGTAAATTATTCTTGTTGCCAGTACGCATACGTTTTATGTTGTGCAGTTTGATCGTAGCCATACGGCCCGTGAAAAATATGATGGGCCATAAGCCGGGGAAGGGCAGGAGAAGGAAAGATTGTTGATACGAGAGGTCAAGGCTTGAACGCTGGTTAGGGTGAATTGAGGTGAATGTGGAGCGGCAGTGGAATGAATGCAAGAGAGGGGGAAACTGGAGAACCTAGAAAAAATTCCTCAGCCAAAGGCAATGTCCTGCGCCTTTCCTACATGTGAAAATCCGGGTGACCCCGCCGGGAATCGAACTCGTTTCGCCATGGTGGGAGGCGAGTTGTCTGACTGTTACACCGCCGCGGCTACGACAGGGAAAACTCTACTTGTAATATGAAAAGAATGATTTGCAAGGTGATTCCAGGAGATACTATGCCCGCCAAGGAAACTGCAGTGTCATTCGCTTGCATGCGTGTGTCTGGACCTGTCTTGGCGCGAGGATATGCAAGTAAACACCAGAGGCGGCCCAGTGTGTTGCATACTACACTGTGAGACATTTCTGTAGATTTACGGAAAATTTTACGGAGACGTAGAGTTAAGTTAAGGAAAGGCACTCTGTAATGACGGATAACGGAAATGTGCTCCGTAAATATGAAATACGGAAGCTCTTCGTTTTGTTACGGCTACGATTTTGAGACACGAACAATGCAGATGATAACCTGAAGCGTATAAAATCCAATCTTCACAATAACACGTCGTGTAAAAAAGAAGTAGGTGCGTGACGAACTACTCATGAAGTGGAAATTCGTTTATCCGTGTTCAAATACCGCTATAGGAAAAAACCTTTTGTATACACAGTGAAACACGCACATAACGAAAATAAAGCCATTTTTTCGTAACCTCGTGTTATAAACCGCAAATATTACAAGTTTTCTAACACCACTTAAAACTAAGAGAGACGCGTTTGTCACTTTCATTTAAATCCATTTGTAGGAAATTTTTCGTGTAAAGGTGTGGCAGGTGAATCTTTCGAGTTATTGATTGTTGATTTTTCGTTCCGTTTTCAAATCCCATTACAAGACAACATATTTAAACTGTTTAAAAATTTTCTGTTTTCCACAGTGAATATTATATTACTATAATAACAAGACTAAAAACTTAGAGATACATTGATCATTCATTATAAATTCCGTATTTGCAATATTACTACTTTTGAAAGCGTGGTAGGCAGGTCGGTAAGGTATTAGGCTGTTTAGGTTACTTCCGAGTTCAAATCACGCTACCGGAAAAGATTTTTATACTTTTTTAATAGTAGTTTTTCTACAGAGTGAATCTCCCACACGAAGAAAGTGAAACGATTTTTTATGTTATCCCTTTCTATAAAGATCAGATTTAAATAAAATAAACATTCAAGTTTGTTGACACATTCCGTGAATTCACGGAGATTTATGTGAAATTTACGGAGAGAACGTTATTAGAAAAAACGAAGAGACCGCAATTTAACGCACATGTCTATATCACTTGTAACAGTTTTTTTTCGTAATTTCACATATATTTTTTCTAACAGTGTATGATGAACATGCCGCGACTCTCGAGTCCAGTTCCGTGAGAAATGTTCTCGTCCTGGCAAGTCCGACGCCAGGCAGTCCCGCGGCAGAAACTGCTGTAAATGAGCCTAAACCACTTCTAGATTATGTGCATTCCCTTGGTTGGATCCGTTTCCAGTCACCCCCAATATGTTCAACTACTCACCGTAACTCTGAAGCTCCTACCATACCGCAGTTTTATGGTTTGTTTGTTTCGATTCAATTCAGTAACGTGAAGTCGCCTCATTTGTTCCAATATGCGGGACAGAGTTAGATGGTTCAAAGTCCTGATTGACAAACGATGTCTGTTGCAATACCTGGAAAGGATTAATTGTATCTATAAGGGGTTAATACTTCCGGCAAACACATTAACTTCGTATCTCACACTGACAAGAAAATTACCATTTCTCCTATTTTTAAAGAATTTTTCTCAATTGTTTTTTCAAATACAAATATAATTAATGTGGCAAAGTTTAAGACAACGTGTTTTTTTAAGTCGTTATATTTCTGCAAAATTTTGAATACCGTAAGTTTTAGCGTATTTAATTGTTTTGAATACTTTTCAATTGAAATAAATTACAGGAGAACAGGTGCGTTTGTTTATATAAAAGAGTGCCGCAAATAGCTGACGGGGTTGTCAACCTATTTCCTTGTTAACTTCTGAGAAGAAAAATAATCAAGTTATCAAAAGGAAATATACATTTCCACGTTACATGGATTTATAAAGAAACATTCTACATTTCCTAAAAATGTCCCGCTATTTGATTAATTTATCAACTTTGAAGGTGCGCAGAGAAATAGCAATAACAGAGAAAATATGTATAATTGATTTTCTGAATGTTGCAATAAAAAGGCTAATATTTGTGCACGTTTCTCCAACATCTGACAAAACTGAAGGATTAATAACTTTGTAAAGTATGGCTTCTGCAGACATAAAATGAACTAATTGTATTGCCATTGGCTTGGTTTCTCTAGGAAACGTTTGTATTACTGGTCATAATAATGCTGCAATATAAATATTTTAAGTTAGTGTACTTCATCGTTTGTGCTTTTAAGCCTAAATACCCACACACCTTTTGAAAACCTGAAAAAATTTTGGCCACAGCAATTAGTAATTGTTCAAATATTTCCCATATCTTCTGCGTGAAAATTTCCGTCCTTGAAAAATTATCATACGCATTTTCGAATTAATCCTTATATTGCAGGCACTAAAAAATATGATTCCTTTAAGTACATTGTTTTTAGAAATTCGGGAAAAATATCACTTTCTACATTTTCTATCAGGGCGAAAAATTTTACAATCGCGGTGTATTTATCGATTCGTTCTTGTGATTTATACCGTCAAACACGGCTTCAGAAAACGCGTTTGCTCAGAACTGTTTCAGATAACTGATGAGACGACGAGGTTGGGTATTAAGGATTAGATGTTTACTTCCATCCTATGACACAGCACATACCCACGCAATGCAAGCTAACTATCGTGTTAATTTGGAATTATGCTGTAATGTAATTTTATTTCATTTGTAATAAAAACTACGTTTCACTGTATGACTTACAATACCTAACATTTCATTAATATAATTTTAAAACTCATTTTGCTTTAAAAATCGTATTTCTTGAAGACTACATTTACGTGCACAGGTGTGGAAATTTCGTAATTGCTGAACGTAGCCAGATATGATAGCTGAGTGTCGAAAAGGTTTGTAATAAAGGAGGGATTTCTAATACTCAGTACGTATCATGATACCTTTCGTTTAGAGAACTTCAGAGAAAAGATAAGGAAGAATAAGTATAATAAGTCATAACTGGTTCTTTAAGCTTCGTGATGATACCAATATATAAAAGCCTAATAAGTTTGGTGAAATTCGGTTCACAGGTTTTAAAGTTATTAGGTAGGTGGGCGTGGTGACTTACATTCCAGGCAGATACCAGAATGTTTGAATATAACTATATTTTCGAGGAAAGTAGGCTAATAAGTAAGGCGGAAATGTAGTTGACGTGGATTTCTAAATTTGCTATAAAATATTTTAGATCACTGAACCGGTATAAAAGAAGATCAGCGACTGTTAGGCCAAATATGAGGTTTTTCTTGAATATTGACGTTTCGACACTGTAGGAATGAACTATTCGTTACAATTAAATCAGTTGGGAATCCAGTCCCTGGAATTGGCAAAACTTAATCTCCAACATTTTAATACTTTTGGCATATCTCATTAGTGGCCAAGAAATTCACATTATTATCTACCCGCTGTTCACAATATGTGGTCCGCGGACCGCTGGTGGGCCCTGACTAGGTCCTAGGTGGTCCGCAAATTTTTTTGAATACGGCATCTAGTATTTACTCTGATATAATATTTTCTAATTCTAATTATTTATAATAAAACGGTTTGTTTCATTTCGTTGAGTATTGGGTTGTTTATATTATAAAAAACAATACAGTGGCAGTAATTTTCGTTAGTTTATTTCTAACTTTTAAGTAGAAAATAATACAAATATCAAAATCTTATGTTAATGCATTTAACTACGATGTTAAATCACTATGCATACATTTTGGTGATTGAATGTAAAAGGTGTCGAGGTAGGTGGTGTTAGGCTGATATTTTACACCTGGTGGTCCATGGTAAAGAAAAGATCGAAAACAACTGATCTATACAATAGTAGAGCGAATGTGAACATGTTCATTTCAACGTATATTCTTCTTCAAATAATATATTTAAAAAACTACTAGAAAAAAGTTTTGCAGCTTTGATTGAAGTATTGTTATCATTATTGTTATTATTATTATTCTCATAGGTATTTATTGTATTTCATTTCAGATACCACGCATTGAAGAAGAGTAGCTGATGAATTCCAGAGATTTCGAAGGTAAGTGGTCCTTTCCTCATGCCATAGCAGCATTGGGCTGGCAAACACGTTATATCGCAAGCACCTATATCAAGTGGAACCTACCTCTACAAAAACAATAAAAACATTTTTTTTAGCATTACGCTATTTTAATAGTTTATACAAACTATGATATTATGTACGTAGATATAGGTTTCCAAGGACGGGATTTTTGATGGCAGCGTCTTCATAAATAGTAGATTGTACGGAAAAAATGGAGAGTAAAGCTTTGAATATTCCAAAATCGTGCGCTTTGCATGTCCCGTATTCAATAGAGGTGCCAATACTGGCAGATAAAACTTTTCCATTAAATGAGTATACTCTGAAACCATTTTCAGGCAATCCCGACAGACATTCACCGGAATGAGTGTTAAGTTACCGTCTTCCCAGAGCTCTTCCCGTTGTGAGAAACCCTTTTCGGGTTTTGAGCGTTGTATCTCGTGTATTGAAAAAACCCATTTTTGGAACCAAAGAAAGCATCCACAATTGTGCTTGCTTGCAAGCATACATTTAGATAACTTCCTACACAAACACAATTCACAGGACTTTTACACAACTCCAGGCAATTTTTACACAGAGAGGGAGGGAGAGACAGAGAGTGAGAGAGAGGGGGGAGAGAGAGGGAGAGAGAGAGAGAGAGAGAGAGAGAGAGATGGGATTATAATTTGTGATAAATTGCGAAATTACGGAAAAATTTATATCCTTGTTGCGAATTCGAAATTTACTCTTCGACGAACAGCTGAGCGCACCAGAAACATGCGTTTTCATTTAGCCATACACTTTGTTTGGAAAGACAAAATTTGTGAAACAACAACTGAGTGAACTTACCTCACATATTGTATCCACTTTTCTCTAGGATTGCCTTAAGGATTAGTTCCTGTTAATGGAAACCATATATAGTTTACTTTTTATTCCTGTTACTAGTATATCAGTACAGACATATTGATGACTATACATCTGTTTGAGAATAACTATAACGTGTAGACCTGCAAAATTAAATACATACCTTATCCTGTAATTTTGCTTTTTTTCTCTTCCTGGACTTCTCTCTTCTATAAGTTCTCATTATAGTTTTCATATTGACGTTGAAATCTGGTGCAGGAATATTAAGTGCCAAATTTCTCAAATTCGCGTACATTTCGGAGAGAGAAATTTATTAATTTTTATTCATTTCCAGTATTTGCCTCTTGAAGCGCAAAATGGGAGAAAACCTGTCCACACAGAGCACGGCAAGAAAGGCGAGACACTTAGATTGGCAGAAAACCAACTGCCGATAGCTCGTGGGTGAGGCTGCCATGTTTTTCTGGCCGGTGCAACAGGAGGGGGAAGGAAGAGGCAGTATTCAATTGAATGGGAAGGCCTCACGAGCATGACGTGCAAAGTGGACGTGCTTCTTTATACCCTCCTAAAATTACATATTTATACAGGATGATTCTGAAATCATGGGACAAACATTGAGGGGTGGTAGAGCTCACTAAAACAAACAATTATTGTACAGGAATATATGGGCAGGAGTGACGCGTTGAGGCACGAACACAAAAACATAACACATGAAATGGAACATATTGTTTATTTACAACGTCACCGCTAAATGCCTTTTTACAGAAATATTTATGATAATTGCTCAAAATTGCTACCACCGACAGTAATATAAGCTTGGTAGCGTCGGTGGAGTGATTGGCGAACAAATTCAAATACACCGGGTATTTCACGCACGTCACCATTGTCAGCCAATCACGCCATATGTGGAGGTCGCCAAGCATGCGTGACTGTTGGTGGATGCATTTCCAGCAACTGTTTTAACGTTTTATGTATGGAATCACTCGTTAAGTATGCTGCTAATGAACATTTTATGTTTCTGTTAATGTATTATATTTTTGTGTTTGTGCCTCAACGCGTCACTTCCGCCCATATATTCCTGTACAATAATGGTTTATTTTAGTGAGCTCTACCACCCCTCAATGTTTGTCCCATGATTTTAGAATCAACCTGTATAAGGGAATGTTCAATAGGTAGGAATTTCATTCTAATATGCAGACGAATACCAATAACGTAAGAAAATATTTGTTACCTGGTAACACTACGTTGACACCTTAGGAAAAGTCAAATTTACCTACTGTTAATTATCGTCCCCGAGTACAATAAACACGTAAGAGAGGCCCGACTGCTGGGTGAATTTTCTTGTGGAGTACTCGTTCATCTATCTTACGCATTTCGCCTGTTTTAAATCTTAGGGACCCACTGTAGGTCATTTACCTAAAGACTTCAGTCACCTGCAGGTCCCAGAAATAGTGGGTGTTACCGCAATTTCTCCTTTTTCGCCTCAACAGAACGTAAGAAATGCATTAAATTGTTTTCAAGCACGCACTTCAAATTCAAATAACTAGCGTCAGTAGATGAAATGTGAGTCCCTGAGTGTCAACCAAGGAGTTACTATTGACTTGCGCATCAGTCGAATGAACAGCGAACCAGTACCTCCAAGAGTAACGGGAATCGCTGGAGTTCAGCAGACATCGACACGAAATCAAGGAAATTTAGCTAATAACTTCCATTGAAGCCATTTCGATTGTGTCAATTATTTGAAGTCATTTTGACTGCGAAACACAACGAATTTCATGTGGTATCTGATAAATATGAACTACGTGTGAATATATTTTTCTTGAATGCTACTAAGGTGCCGCGGTTGTGTAGTGGTCAGAATACTGGTCTCCCAACAAGACGAAACGGGTACAACCCCCTGCCGGGTCACTCCCAGATTTTCTCACGTGGGAATCGTGCCGGACTATGTCTCTGATTGGTGGGTTTCCTCGGGGATCTCCCGTTTACCCCTCCTTTGCAATCCGGCGCTACTTCCATACTCATCTAGTTTCACCCTCATCAGCTCTCCAGACCTCAGTGATAAGAGCAGCCAAAATCTCTCCTCTTAAACGCTACTCTGGTAAATTAAATTTTCTGAAGTGAATTTTTTTTTAATGACGTGTGGGCAGGAAGATGACCATCAACACAAACTGCGTTTGGTGACGCATTACAGGCAGTGTAGTGTCCCTTTAAGCGGGGGGAGGTAGCGAAGCTCTCTAATTGCTATCCATCAGGCACGTCCTACATCTGCAGTGGATGTCCGCAGCTGGCGGCGAGCTCCAGAGAGTTACGACACGTGGCGCAAGGACCCTCGACCGGCGATAACTCCCCTCGGCACAGCACATTACAACCCTGGCAACACGTCGAGCGTGTCTGCTGCCGCGCCCCGAGCACAGGCGTGCCAACCATCCTGCCCGTCGCTGATATTTCCTCTCCCCTAGATGGCACCTCCGGCCTCGGGGAGAACTATCGTGGACACGAGACTAGGGATGTTGATATCCGAAAAAAAATCCATATTATTTGTATTGATTATTTATCAAAGTATCCTTTTACGAGACGATATATCGAAAGAAAAGCATATTTTTTTGGTACATCAGAGTTCGTTAATTTATGTATTAAAGGAGTTGAAAAATGTAAAATAACTTGGAATATTACATATGGAGGACACAAGGCATTGGAGAAAGATACAGTGCCTGTGTTCGGTGCACGTTTCCTAAGTTACCATATTAATATTTTAATCCATTGTTTGTATTCAAAACAGAGCTTATTAAAAGAGCATTAAAAATTATTTATTTCCGATACCTACAAAAAAGATATTTATTTCGATAAAATACTGTTGAAATATATCGACTATTTAATTAGTACGTTGCTGATATAAAAAAGTAATTTTAAAAAATCGATATTTTTTCAACAGTCCTACACGAGACAGAAAATAAAATTATTTTTAATTTAACTGAAGTACGCGACGCTTGCGATACACAGAAAAAAGTATATTGTTGTGCCAACAGTATTAATGTTACTTCAGAGTATTTTTTTTTTATCTGTGAACAGTTAGTAACTACTGTTGCTGTTAATGTATTATACCGTTAAGCTATTAATGTTAATGTAATATTGTGTAATTTTGTAACAACTTTACCTTACTGTCCTGCCAACATTACGGCGGTGTTTATGTCGTGGATAAACAAATTTTGTGTTCAATTGATCTCTACATTTGTTTTGAAAATTTTGCTGTATTTACTTTGCTTTAAAACACTTTTTGATGCAACATAAACTAATAAATTGAGTACAATTATTTTGTCACAAAAAAAATATTACCAAAAATTGTTTTATTTATTTATTAGAGGGTAACCTAACCCGCACCTTTGTGGTCTTAGAGTTTACTACATTACGTAAGCTGACGACCTATCAACTGCTCTATCTTAACAGGTTTGATGTTGTTTCATGTTGTGAGTGTTGAGCACAACATAGAAATACTTTATGCTCTATAAATATATGCATAATTGGCTCACTTACACTGCTTTGCAAGGCTTGAGAGCTGGTCAAAGGTGCCTTTAGTTCTCTACTATTCTTTAAAATTTTTATACAGTGGTTTCGTTTTACGAGGTTATCGCTGTTCAATACTACGTGCCATTTTACAACGCCAAGCCAGTGTAAAGTTGTGATGATTGGACATTTCTTAAATGTCGCAGTAATACTAAATATGTTGTACTTCCTGTTATTTTTAGCGTAATACAAATTTTGGTTGCGGCAACGTTATATAGCGGCTTAATTAACAGTAACACTTCGACGTTATATTTGCAATTTGGTAATATAAGACTTGTAAATAGTTAACATAATTAACATTGTCACAACATTATTAATTTTAACACAACATTAACGTTTAAAGAATGCCTCTATAATAATGTTTTGTTGCAAGAACATTATACTTTTTCGGTTTACATGACATATTCCGGAAACAACTAAAAACGCCAGACATGGAAGGATTTTTCAAAGGTTTGTTTCGAAAAGTGTGAAGTTACTGCGAATAGACTATAGTTCCATGTCGTAACAATTTACTTCTATGTAACTTTTAAATTAACAGTTCTTGAAAACAACTACCTTTTGTCTTGTGCTTATGTAGGAATAACGGTTGTTATAATATAACAACTATACAACTTTTCGCAGTTAATACCCTCACAAAAATAACATAATACCTCGAAAAGTTATCATTAATAAGTGTGGAAACTAAGTGACATTAATTTGTGCGGTTAAAGAGAGAGGTGGGGAATTTATTAATTTTTATTAATTTTATTTATTAAGTACGTTCTTGCCTGCAAGTTATAAATAATTGCCTTATTAAGCTACACCATGTTCCACAATGTTTGTTAAAAGTATTCGTTATCAAATCACGTGATTAATTTAAAGGAAACTATATGTACCACACTACTATTACAACCTTTATTTTGTTTGTTTTTTTAGAACATGCACCAAAGAGAGGGGTATGGTCAGAGGAACACCTGTAGGCAGTTTTGGAAGCAGTAGCACAAGGGATGAAGATAAAGCGGGCTGCAATCAACTTTGCCATTCCACGCAGCACTCTGCAAACACATTCAGAGTGGCGAGTATGAAAAATCGCAAATCTCTTCTCTCCAGAACAAGAAAAAGGATTGTGCTCGAGAATGTTTTGCTAAGCAGAAATGGGGATGCCACTAACTTCTAAAATTTTGAAACGTTCTGTGTACACATGTTGCAAACAAAACAACATTCGTGTGTCAAAAGACAATGAAAAAAACGGTATGCTTTGTAGAAAATGGTTGAAACACTTTCCAGGTCGCCATCCAGATATTACTCAGCGACGCTGTCAAATTGTCTACCCAGGGAGAGCAGCAAAGTTCAATAAGTATATTGTGGACGATTACTTTCAAACTCTTCTCATGAATTTGAACTAGATGGACCTCATGGACAAACAAGAACGAATTCTCAATATGGATGAGAAAGGTGTGCAATCGAATCTACACAAGTCACCGAATGTCTTAATGCCAAACATTGCACCTGAACATGCGGAGAGTGTAACCGTTGTTGCTTGCGCAAATTCTTTGTGGCAAGCTATCCCACCTGTTGTATTGGTTAAGGGAAAGAGATGAAAACTTGAGTATGTTGATAAGTTACCTCAAGGAAGCAAGGTTTTAATGACAGCAAAATGAAGCATGACGTGCAGTACATTTGTCAAATGGCTTGAACATTTCTCAAGATACAAGCCAGCCGGAAAATCTTCGTGGTACTCGATGGAGCAACATCACACCTTGATGCTAACATTACTGCAGCCACTGAAGAACATGATATCACTCTGCTATGTCTTCCAAGACATTGTACACATGAACTTCAGCCGATGGACAAAGCTGTCTTCAGATACTTCGAGTACCACTAAGACAACGAACTTCAATTGTTTTGGGAGAAAACTTCAGGTAAGAATTTTAACAGATCTAGTTTTGGTACTGTTTTTTCATGTGTTTGACCTAAAACGTTTTCGCCATTGAACATTATTTCAGGCTTCCGTGCAACAGGAATTTTCCCCTACGATCCAGGTATCATTCCAGAAGTCGGCTTCGCTCCTTCCACTCTCACACAAAGGCTAAACATAACACCATAACAAGTAACTATACCCTCTACCCAAGCACCAAGTGAACTTCGGGCTCAGTATTCATACATTGTAACTTACCAAAATGTGACAAATGCAACAGTATCAACCTCTCCTAAGCTTATGTCTTCAGACTGTACTCCTGGGCCCTCAGGTACCAACAGAAGCAATGTAGGCGGCCAAGTAAGAATGCAAGTAGAGTTGACTCGGATGATGACGATAGTGATAATATCACTTTACACTATTCAGATTCATCACTAAGATCACTTGAGTCAGATGATCACAACGATGACGTAACTACACCTAAGCCTAGCAGACAGTGTACAGAGGTTTTGAGAACACCTCAAACACGACCGCTGGCAGAGACAAAATTTCGCAGAAATTCCATAAATTACAAAGCTGTCAAGATTAATAGAAATTTATTTCCCCAACAAAAAGAAAAGAACATGAAAGAAGCGACGTCCAACAAAGATGCTTGACCCCACAAACGAAAGTCGTTTTCTGTGGGAAAAGGAAAAGGGAGTAAAACATCGAGATCGTCGACCTGGCACTGTCACATGTGCAGTGAAAACAGGAAGATTAAAATGACACGACGCAAGGTTTGCTATCGTTGGATTCATGATGACTGTGTAGGCTTGGTTCCTGATGAAGATCCCAAGGCATTCTTAACTTTCAGGTGTACTTCTTGTGAATAGATCATTTGTTTGTAATAAAAGGTGACAAAAAAAAAAGGAACTGTTGACTACAAATGTTTTGACTGTTCTATATTAGTGACCACAGAAGGGTTTTATTATAAGAGTAATTATTTTTTGGGATCTCAGTTATTTTTGTAAATCATTAACATCCAATTTAGGTTGACTGTGTTACATAAGGTGCATTTTATGCCATTTGAATACATATTGTCTCTGTTTCTGTTTCCATGTTAGGCTGATGGAAATGTGCATCTCTCTTGCTGCCATGTCTTAACCCCATTTTGCTCAAAAGTGTGGTCAATAAATGTTCGAGTGGAACAGCAACTTATTCATTGTCACTAGCCCCAAAAATGGTGTCAATGAAGATCTTTTACTTACTTGAACTTAAACTCTATCACTTATAAAATTGACTGTAGTGCCCATATTTGGAGCACCAGTTCTTATTTCGGGAACTTCATTAAGACTACAAATTTTTCGCATTCCATAAAAAATTGATTTCTTTTTCAAACATTGTTAAATCACACTATTATGACTTGGTTTGATGGTGTTATCCCATAATACAGAATTTTTCCGAAGATTTATCAGTTTACAATGACTGGGATTGCTTAAGGGTGCCCATATTTGGTCGAACACACGAGGGCTGGTAATTAGTCTACGGTATGTATCGTAAGTGTATACTTTCAAAAGAAGAAACATAATTGGTCTTTAAAATATCTTAATTAACAAAGGATCAGAAATTCCGTTCAATATTTGCTTAATTTTTTACCGTTTTCCAAAGTACTATTGTAATCACAAATCCGAAATTAAAACCGCAGTTTCAAAAACTGTTAAGTTAAAGAACATAATACAATACATATTTTTCTACGTCAAGCACTAGTTCCATTGCCACAAACGCCAAATTTAATTGCGAAATCGTAATAAATATTCAAAGACTCTCGTACTTACACTGACACCACTCATGAGGAAGTTGCAGATTATTAACATTTGCGCAAAGGAAATTATGGGATGAGTTTTAGTTGGTCTACTGCACAAGCAACAGACAATTACGGAACCCCTTTTTTATCAGCAGCATCCTACAGCAATGCTTTAAGTCTATTGCTGTAGTGGTAGCTGGTCTCTGACAGAGCACAGCAGAAAACGCATTTTTACGTACCGTGCAGTATAGCAGTAAATGAACGAATACAGTCCTGATTCTATGTAATTGGGTTTACCAATCAAAACTTCTCCAAAATCTGTTACATTTGACGTCAAAACAGTGAGCTACAATTGCTGTTACTAATTATTTCGAACAGTGATTTAAAGTGATTTGACAATTATTTCCACTCGTTTTCAGGGTGTTAACTGTCCTAAGCATGTTATTCATTTTGAACATCGCTTATTTACAAGTCGGTGGCAGCACCTTATTAAATGGAGTTTCAGTGTGTGACATTCCGTTGGTTAAAATCACTAATTTATGTTCGAAATACAAAAAAAAAAAAAAAAACCTTAAAGCTGCTGGCAGTTGTGGAATGCCGCGCTCTAGAGTACTGGCAATAACCCCGTGATGTAATTAAAAAAGTGTATTCCCTGTTGAGAGCACTCTTGCAGGTTCTGTCTTGAGAGTGCATTCCCGTGTCCTTTACAACTCTCGCTCTTTCCAAATGTTACGTCTCACACTTCAAACCTTAAATAAAGAAGTATTATACATTTTCACAGAATGTTGTTACGATAATTAGCGATTCCCAAGATACATGGAGAGAAATTTATATTATTAGCTTGTGGCTCCCTGGCCTTGTTTTTTAAAAAAATATTAGATGTTCAACAATAAACAAATGCATCCGCGTGGTTCCCAGGAATATTTACTAAAGTTACGCGGGAGAGAGTTCAGCGGAAACCTCTTCAAAACCCCGAAAATTGCTTTAAACTTCGTTTACTGCAATCTGACGTCATTAAAAAACAAAAAAATTCAAATATTTTAAAGAATATTTGTGTATTTTTTTTTTATAGTAAGAACTTGTAGTTGAAACAGGACGACTTCGCAACTGATGGCAATGCTCGTGCATTTCACACCGATCCCATACCCTCCAGAGAAGAGTAAAACCAGAGATAATTCGGAAAATAAAGTGAATTATTCATATGTACCTCCCGGTGGATATGGGTCAGTGACTCCCGTGGGAGGAACGTCTCCGGGCGTTTGAGGTGGTGTGGCAGTACCATGCTATAGTAGCCGAGCCCGTTTACCACACTTGACCCTACAAAGGGTGGATAGTACGTCTCTTATAGCCTATCTCCACTCATGGTGACCCAAGGCTCCTCGTGCCATCCCTGGGTAACGCAGATTGGGCTCCACCACCCGTATCCCTATGGGATCCAGTTTTCTCATGACTGGTAAGGGGAATTTACCACGATGGCTTGGGCCGACAGTTGGTACCTAGGTGCGACCACTTGGCAGTGTGTTGTATCACTTGGCATTCAGGCCGCTGGGGCCCAATACTGGCATTTCATGGTTAATAAATTCTAAAGTATGGTTGGTAATGGTCAGTGGCTGATGATGGCTCTTCTAGCTGGCTGTTTACATGGTTGATGGATGTGGTGGCGATGGTGTGGAAGCAATGATGGAAACATGGAATAACTCTGGAACCTACTGGTTGCCAGACCTACGGAGTTTGTGAAGGTCGGAAATCTTCAATTTCAGAATAGGGGCGGTTTCTGCCAGTCCTGCGTGCCATGGTGGGTCCCGGGGCGTCTCCCACGCCACGTTCGTTTTTCGCCCTCTGTCTTCTGGTGGGCGGTTCGTTGGTGGGATTGCTCGGCGAGCAATTGGCCTGTAATGGATGCCCAGTGAGACTTTGAAGTGTTCTCAGCCACAACCGGAGTGTGCTTGAAGGGTGCGCTGTGCTTGCCCCCTGGTGCACCAACGGGTGGAAGGGGCTGCCTCTGTTTTCCTGTTCTTGGAGAAACGTTGCTCTCTTCAGGCAAGGAAGTGCGCGGGAAATATTTTTAGAACTACACTTGTTTTTTAACAACATAACATTCAGGGAGTGATTTATAAATATGCAAGTCTGACAATACGAATAGTGCAGATGCTACATGAAGCTTTCTTCGTCACTGTAACCAGAAAATTATCGTTTCTGAGGTAGTTCGGATACACACGCCATTTAAATATAGTCTTTTAAATAACATAAATGTGCACCAGGCGTCTGTAATAGTTACCAACACTTCAAATGCACTATCATTAAAAGAAACTGAAAAAGTTGTTTCTGTGACTTCTCTAGAACTATTGAAGTAATACACTTAAATTTTTACGAGAAGCTCGTAGAGTGGTTATAGCTAATGACCCCTAAACTTTTGACTCAGAACCAAATATTGGTCAGGAAAAAAATATTGTATCTCTTATAAATTTCATTTTATGCATAATTGAACACCCGAATTACAGAAATTAAATATTTTTGTTATCTCTTTTTTAATCTAGGAGGGCAGGAAAACTAACTAGCAAATTAAGTGAAATATTTCATGAATTTACGGAAAGTTATGTGAAATATACAGAAAGTGTGCCTTTGGAAGGCGATGTGTCCGTAATTTTAGAGAGCGTTTACGGAGAGTTCGAAAAATTTTCCAGGAGTTTTCCGTAAAATGAAAGTTTATTTTAACAATTCAGCAAAGCCTTATGTGGTGCAAGGCTTGGTTTTGAAAAGTGTTGGCGTATTTCAGCAATGTCTAACCACTGCCCAAATCGCTTGCAATATCTTAAAAGATCCACTTCTCACCACAGGTACGATATGATCGAGTAGGGCTGCAGTATTATGATGAACTACTAGGTTATAGCTTATGTCTATTGAGTACCCATTATGATACTCCATCAGTTCATGCGATACTCAGTTGTCCTCTGCCCCCTCTTTTCCCATATGCTGTAAATGGTCGTAAGTCTTTATCTGGGAGCGTTAAACTGCCAGGTGGATTCTCTTACGGTTAGTGGGCTTAAACCGTAGCTATCCAACCTCGACTAGCTTTCTCTACCTTCTTCAATTCAGAGACTCCAGTCACCTGAAAACATATTTTTCAAACAAGTGACCCACTGTCCATTATAAAGTTGAGTTTATGCCCAATATCCTTACCATACTGCGATATGTTCGTAGTGCCTATGTCCCCGTTAACTCATGGTATAAATGACCCATAAACCATGCTATTTTCAGCATTATGAGCATAGCACTTAAAACGCTCTTTAACACCTGCAGCTTCGTTGCACGATTCCACCTGTCCCTAAAAATATAATACAGGGATCGTCGAATGCGTACAGCACAAGAATATCTATGTAATATTTTCGTACAAAATGGTAAATAGAGCAGACGCCACAGAAAAGGGAAAATAGCCTCGAATATACAGTCTAATTGTCCCACTGCAATATGACTTTTTACATTTTATATAGGCCTGTACATAATGATGATGACTGAAAAGTGGAGTCAGTCCGCGCCTAAGAGCCCTAGTGTAGAATAGAAACCTTGATATGTATTTTAACATGGAACGTGGAACTCAGCCGAGTCAGTTACAATCCTGCACCGGGAAGGTGGAGTCCAGTGGTGAGCTTCAATGAGGAGCACCACGTAGAACGAGTGGGAGTATTCCAGTGTAACCCGGCGCCTAGAGCCGGGGTGGGGGCCCGCCAAGGGTCCCTCACCAGGACATGGTATGGAGGTAATCAGTCAGTTACAACCCTATGCTGCGAACGGGAGTCGAGTGGTGAGCTCCAACGAGGAGCGCCACATCGAGAGGAAGCAAGTTAAGTACAGCATGCCGACAACAGCCTGTCCGAGGGCCTGTAACCGGGCCACCCAACTCACCAGACCTCAACTACTGCCGGAACAACTACCCCACAAAAAGTACAGCTAAGTAACAATGTCGTCACTCAGGGACGTGTACTGTAACCTAATGCCCCCACAGCATCGGAAATGTAGCCAGAACACTGTAATCACCCCTTCAGGCTAACAAATCACAGGGTCGAGAAAGTATGTGTACTTCACGCCAAAGTGCCGAGAATCTGTGTATTAATTCCCGTCAAATAAACCTGTTAAAACCAAGACGTGATAAAGTAATTGTTTTATATACCATCAACCTTCAAGGCACCTTATAGTCTGTGCCATTTAACATTAACTGAGATTCTATTCCCCACAGGTGGGGAATAGCGTCAAATAAATCGTTTTGATTTCAACTGGATGCCATTCTAAATAATTTTTCATATGTTTTAACTCAGTCCGTTTTCCTAAACACTGCAGGGCCCAGCTAGGTAAAGGAATTTTAAAATGTCTCAAACTTAATTCGACGGTGTTTCTCGGCCCACGCTAGCTCACTCATACACTTTGAGTTGGGCGGTGAGAGCGCTCATATAACCCGACTTGTAGCCCACTTAATCAGGACGTTCTAATGAGTTTAGCCTCTGAGCATAACTGTTTAAATATTAAAGAAATACTCTTTTGACGAAGGTGATATTCATGTCCTGCCTTTTACAGTGGTGCACTTATATGTTTCACTCAAATATTTGACATTAATTTTGATTTTGTTAGGTTCAGTTAGTTACACCGTGTGCAAGAACTCAGTCTTAGTTTCCAGTGCCCTCGCCATGTAGTCAATTCAGTGATGCTAAATATAGTAATCAAACCTACAAATTTACATAAGAAGTTTTAAAGTTCTAGGTGGCTGTGTAAATTAAAAACATCACACTCGCGTATCGAGAATGCTACACCACTCATTGCTTCGCCAGCGCCCGGCATCTGTTTATTATGTGCACCACGTCGGTTGCTAAAAAACATACAACATCAAATACGAGCTTAAGCTTATATTAGAATAATGTGCGTTACGTGAAATTTTTCCGTTGTCCTACGCATTTTCTTAGTATCAGATGTCTTATAATCTTTTGTATAGGAACTGAAAAAACTGTTTGTGTGGTGACTAACAAAATTTTATTGGTGGCCACAAAAATCTCTTGTCAATAATAATAGACAACACAAAATATTTTGTTGCACCAAGAAAATATTTTCATTCCAGTATTCAGTGGCAACTACAAAATGACGTTTGTAGTCACCAGCAATTGAAAACTAAATTATACTTCGCCAAGAGCGGGACTCAAACCTTGGACCTCCTGAAGATGAGCTCAGTGTGTTACCGTTGCACCACCTTGCTCCACGTTAATGCACCCTCTGTGGCAAGAAGATAACAAGTCTTAATAAGTGGCACACACAACAAGACCTATATACTTCACATAATGGAAAGTTAATTTTCTGGAATCATTTACGTGGAACATTTAATTATTTAGAAGAAAGGAATCATATAAACAATGTTCTTAAGAATATCCCTCATGAATTAGTTCGTAGCCTGACGCAAAGAAACGAACACGGGCGAACATGGCGTCGTGACCAGACAGAAGGTGGCCATTTCGAATATGCCAGCCAGAGCGCACGCGCAGAATATAATGGATGTAGTTTTGCCGCCGCAGCAACATTTTATTATTGTGGATGACATTAATGCTATTGCTGCCAACTAAATGTTTTCGTGGCAGCCAATAAATTTATTGTTAATAAAATAATATGTTAGTGAGCACTAAATAGCGTTGGTACTTGTCAATTAACGTGTTATTGGGCACCACAATCTGTTTTTACCAGCAACAAAATATCGCATTTTAAAGCATCAACCAAACAGATTTTGTGGCCATAAACAAATTTTTTCTTTCAGTGGGGGCAATAAAATATTTTGTTGTTGAAAATAAATTATTTTCCTGTTCTTATTTGGTTGCCCCAAACTAAGAGTTGGTAGGTGCAACTAAAGATTTGTTTGGCTGTACGTACATTAAACAATTTCTGTCAATATGAAAACAATGGAAACCAGTCTGAGATTCGAATCTAGACGGCTTTCGCCCGCGCGCTACGCACTAGCAACCTCGTCTGAAAGCAACTATAGATAAGTCGTAATGTTTTTGAATACACGCATTTCAAATACTGAACAACGTACCTATGTAAAAAATTATTTCAAGTTTTACAGCTTTAATTACATATTTACTTTCCTAATCAACTCCTTTTATTTTGATGTTTATGACATTATTAAGCGTTAATAAATGCACTAACAAACACTGTTACTATCGCAACTGTCACAAAAAAATTCAAACACTCTCTCGAGCTGTATTTTCGAACGAAGCTAACTAAATGAGTGGGCAAACAAATATATACCGTTGATTCAACTAAATATTTGGTTAACAATATAATTTCTTTTGGCCCAACACAGAGGTTTTGTTTATTAGAGAGTATATTTTGTTATATGAACACAATCACTTTAGTTGCTTTTCAAGTTTCTTTTACTCAACAATATATTTTGTTTCGTCAACTTAATATATTTTTGGCCGTATACAAAGAAGCATTTTGTTGGATAGAACAAAACTTTCTTCCAGCGTAGAGAAATTTATAATGTTTCCATTTCAAAGTGAACACGCCTCTGATATCGGAATTATTATATTTTTTCGTTTCATTGATAATATTTTTAACCGGTTTTTTAATTTTTCTAACACAAAAAAATGAAAAATTAGCTTTGTATTTCTTGCTGTAAGTCAGACTTACATTTTCGCCTCTGAAGTTTATGTCGCTACAACATTCGGTCGCGTTTTATTGTGCTTTCGAAATAATTATCGTGGAGCGCTAGGAGCTAGCGTAAAGTACAAGTTCTCGGAACAGCAATTAACAAAGTTTTGCGTGGGCGAGGAGGGGAAGAGACTTCGCGACATGATTCGCGCTGGGAAGTTAACGGGCCAACTTCATAAATCTACGTTCTCCCACTGGGTGAAATCTTCATTAATTAAAATACCGTAACTCTTACGAGTGCTGCGTTTCCTGTGGTGCTCTAAACTGAACAGTGATAACTAACAAGGGATATGAAGCTGAGCTCATTAACGTCCACTTAAATATTTCGCTCCGCAGGAATTATTTCATATTTCGTGAAAATGTTCCGTAGGAAGAAAGCAGTTGGAGAAAATATTTCGTGGAGAAATAGGATGGGGAAAATGACATTCTGTTTTCACTTTATATTACCAAGAGAACATAGCATTTATGAGCATGTTGTTGATACACACACATCCATATATACATATGCGTGTGTGTGTCTCATTAAAGAATATGTGGACAAGCACGAATAATATCATTTTATGAAAGGCTTAGAGTGGTAACACGAAATTTAAAAAGCGTGCCTTATTTCCACTGTTACAATTACTGCAACAATGTTGCACTTCAGCACCAAGGAAGAGTAGTCTAAAACCTTGAAATATAAATTCATTGCTATGCGGATACATACAAGACACATCCTGTTTCCCGACAATCAAGAACTTACAGCAGCAGGCAATGAAGAATAGATCTGTATGTTTCGTAAACTTAAAATATATAATGAAAAATTGAGCCTGAAATTAAGTTCATCAAAACAATGCATGTCACATTGTTATAAGGGTCTGAGGACACTTAAGTCAAATCAACCAATCTAAAATTGTGTAAATCTGCCATGTACTTGGCTGTGACATTTTCAGAAAACGTTAGTAGTACGTAACGAGTAAAAATCAAAGTTGATCATTTCAAAATGGCTGGCCTATAGTTAAACTCTGCTTAAGACATAATAAAAAAATAAAAATAATTAATGTTTTGGAAGGCCTAACTTACAATTTTTAAAACCTTAATAGTAACGATCACTTCCTACGGCCTAGAAACGCGGGAGTATAATAAATCTGATATAAGTGGGCTCAGAGTTTTGAAAATGAATCTATGAATATGCAGTGGTGTTTCCAGACTCAAACATATTATAAAACAGATTATATAAATAATGGAAATTAGTTGATGAAACCGTTATGAACGCCACTGAATCTAATTATTTACCTGGTACGTGTAACTTAAAAAAAAAAAATTATTTTGTATAATGGCGTCAGCAGGCGAAGGAGTGAAATCCTCCACAAAAATAATAAGTGGAATCAGTCGAGAATTTAAAGGACAGTACTATGCGACACCATGACTGCAGAATATCTCCTGCCAGGCAATTTGGAGAAAAGGAACGAGAAGCGGCGACAGCTGTAGGTCACACATGCATTTTATACATAACTGAAACAATATACAGAAAAATCAGTCTGTACTACAATTCACTTAATATATATTTCCAGAATGCATTCAAACGATAGACAACTCATTGTGCGATACTATTTAATTTTTTATTCTTTAATCATTCTTGGTTAATTCAGCGTCTGGGGAAAGTGGAGATACTACGCTCTCAGAGCATTTTGTCGATACTGGTCTTTGTGCCGTCTTAAAGTGTTGGTTGCTCTCATTTGCAATCTATAATAAAGCTCAGTTTAGTGAGAAGGATGGTACATCCATAATATAACATTTGAAGCTAGCATCGCCGCAGAGGTGGTACTATACGCCCGTAGAACCTAATTTGTCTAAGATATAGCGGCGTGGCACTCTGATAACACAATGGGCCCTCATTCGGGAGGTCGCGGGTTCTATTCCCAATCTGGACATGTTGATATCGGATTTTGGTTTTCCATAATTTCCGGAATTCACTCGATGTGAATGTTTGGATGGTTTCCTACTGCAGGCCGTTCTCGCTCACTTCCCTGATCCTGACTTTCTGAGATAACAGTGCAGTCTTTAATGACTTTGCTGTCTATCTATTCGTCCACTTCGTTACAGCAAACATTCACATATGTTTTGTTTCCTAAAACATGCGTAAATACATAAATATACGTATAGGTGTATATACATACAGATATACATACGTCACTAAACATATGCATATAAACATATGTGCTTACTTATCTATACACTGCGTGCATCTAGAAGTACATGCGTACGTCCACACACCCATAAATACATACAAATCATATGTGCTTACTTATCTATACACTGCGTGCATCTAGAAGTACATGCGTACGTCCACACACCCATAAATACATACAAATAAATACAGCCATATATCAATACATACGTCCATCAACACAAATACCCTTCATATACGTGCGTCCATTCATGAATATATACATATGTATACATATAGTAATACATAAGTATTGTCTACGTACACACATAAATAAACGTGTATGCGCACATGTCTACGTGCATGCATATATACAAACTTGCGAGCATACAACNTCAATACATACGTCCATCAACACAAATACCCTTCATATACGTGCGTCCATTCATGAATATATACATATGTATACATAAGTATTGTCTACGTACACACATAAATAAACGTGTATGCGCACATGTCTACGTGCATGCATATATACAAACTTGCGAGCATACAAATATATACAAAATACTACACTCTTATTCGTTGGACCATATAGAAATTAAGGTCATTAAACGGTTCGTAATAATACTTTCACTTCTGCATCTTGTTTGCTTTTAAAGAACCCATCATTCCACGGAAATACCACGACATTCGGGAACAAACATACTCCATTCTAAAATTTTATTGCCGAAGAATTGACACGCCAAATCCGCAACAAAACTCGTCAAAATACACATGTGTAGCGACAGGATTATTTATGTTTCCATAGCAACCCCCCGCACGCTGATAGCAACGAAGCGGCGGGATTACACTCCTACTACTGTTCCCGATACGTGCGCGGGAACTCTCCACGATGTCTGTCAATTCAAGTACAATAATATTTTTTCAGGGGAATTTTTAAAATCTGGGTTATTGATAATTTGGTTTTTTTTTTTCTATGTGGAGTACGTTTCCAGCCCATCGGCATAAAATACATAACTGCAAGTCTTACAGAAGCATCATCTTTGCAATAATAGCCTTTGCAGCAGTTCATGAATATGGACGTATATGACCAACATATATGTGTATAAAACCGGAATATAATTTGGATGCCATACTGTCTATCTTTGTTATGTTCCAAATTATTGTTTAAACTATTTTTACGTTAATAACAGAGAATCTACCAAAAACAATCTCTAATGGGGCTATTTGTAGTTGGCACTATAAGAACAACGTTGGGTTTACGTGAGCGCGTGTAAAAATTCTGCTGTTGACAGTTACGTTTGCAACTACGAAAATCAGCACGACAATTGTAGAGGAAATGGCGGAGGGGACAAGGGTTGTTTTGATTAACGTAAATGGAGTTTAAAGAGTTTTTGGAAATATGAGAACGTGATTGAGGCGCAGAGATAACGGAGGGCATAATTTGATACTGCGCCACTGTCACGTCCAACAATGACACAATTACATAAGTTCGTGACGGACAAAGCTGTGTGTGATGTTAAGAAATGACGGTGCGGCAGGAAGAGAACGACAACGGACGAACTAAGTGTTTGGGATCTGTGTTGCACACATTTAGACGTTCCCCCTGGAAGTTAATGCCCATACTGCATGCTGCACATGAGTAAGGTGTTAGCAAATCTCCACCGCATTTTGAAACAGGTAAATTGGACTCCTTGTTACTTCACGCTTTGAATAAAGACAGCCCAGATAAGCACGACATCATTTTGGGAGTAGGTTGTGAACTTGTGCAACGACAATCAACATTTTACTGAGTTGATTGTTTGGTGCGCTGTGGCCACCTTTAAATTGAATGGAACTCTCAACAACCACATGTGTGTACGGCCTATGAAAATCCTCACATGTTGAACATTTGTAAGTGTTATTAACATTCGCACTCGCCCAACATTATCCTTAAAGCATCAAATGCAAGTAGTCCCATCATAGTGTCTTTAATATTTCCTCTGTTATTCACGTTAAAAAATCGTAACCATTAATTTGTACAAGCAGTATTTATTTTCAGTTTCGCAAGAAGTTGATGAATGTCGATGAGGAAAACATTCCCGGCATCATAACTAAAAATTCAAGTAAGAATTAGAAAAAAAAAAACATAATAAAGTCCTGTTCCATTGATAATCAGAAAGATAAAAGAGAATTTTTTACATAAAGAAGTTTCTTTATATTCATAGTAAAGTGTTCTATGTTAATTTTTTAAAACGATGTCCGAGTTGTATTACGTAGATGAACGTATTTGTAAGGGGGTGAACCAGCGTCATAACAATCAATTGTTGAATCAAAAATATTTCTTCTTCACTCCACTAAATTATATTGTATGCATTAATTGTCAGTAATGGCCACCGACCACTAGAAATTTTTTATGTGTGTTTCATGTACCTCTTTGCTGACACCGTGTATATGCTTTAAATAACGTTAAAATCTGTGTCTTACATCATTATTAAATAATCGTTTAAAATAAATACAGGACTATATAATCTTGAACCACACTAATTGTTTGACACCGTAAAGCAAGTGCAAATATAGTTCACATAGAATATTCTCATGTAATGTAAATCAATACATAAGTAAACATCATTAGTAAACCGGTAAAACTATATCGCTAAAGCGATGAGTAGGCTTTCTTTACCTTCAGAGGCACAGTTTTAAATGAATTGGTGTTAATTTCTCTGGCTAAACTACATCCATTATATAATATAAACATTAATTATTTTCAAAGGACTGTTCTACGAGAAGTTTAGAAATTACTTTTCATGTGCATAATTTCTTCCGAAATATCATAATTAAAGCGTATATGGCAAATATCGTCGATTTGATCTTAGACCTGTTCAAGTTTGACTGTTAGTAGCCTTAAACTTAATGCACGTTCAAACGTTCAACGTATGACTGCAGGTTCGTCACAAAAATAAATATGTTGAAAATACTGGAAAAATTCTATCGCACTATATTCCTTTCCAAGTTGTCCTGAAGAACTGTTTATTGCAAGATTTCCCGAAAAAATTTCGGCTGGAATACTCATCTCATAGTGAACGTGTAACCGAACAAGTATATACCTACAAGAATTGTTTAACCTGCCACTGTCACCAAATAATTAAATTTGTCAATTGTATTTTGCTTTAAATTTTGTGTCCTTAAATAGTAACTGTTGGTGGAATACCATTAAACACCACCATTTTCGAGAATTTCATGAGTGGACTTGAAAAAAACTTAGTTTTGGCAGGTGGCCATTTGTACAACACATTCCAGTATCGCAAAATTATAATAATTTTTCTGGCTCTATTTCGTTTTACGCATGAAGATACGTGGTCGCTGAACAAATAATGCATGTCATCTCCATCTGTTATTTAAAGATTGTATTGCCTTCCATTTATGTTGTAAATTTGTTGTACCCAACGAACTATTGATCTTTTTATGACAATGCAAATTAAAATGGCCCAGTGAACGAAAAATCTCCTAACTGCATCAAAATTGTTCGCAAATTTACCGCCAGTGTTCGAAAGCCTGGTATTTAAGGAACTTTTTCAGAATATATGTCACAAGATGCAGCCACTGAGGGTCGTGTATGAGTCCTTTTAAGCGCCGTAATACCACGTATTGGCAGTTGGAAGAGATCCGATTAGGGACCTTATTCTGTAATTTAAGGTTGATTATAAATAGGCATACTGTGTATTTTATAAAAACAACAGCTATGATGCCAGGTACGTGTAAATGTCGGTATTTGGCATTCTGTAGAACACCTATTTCTCGAGATCTTTTTGAAGATGTAAAAGCTTGCCAAAGCTATTGGTTCTGTTCAAAAATCAACAATCTGCTTACTGAATTATAATTGTTTATCAAGTACTACAGAATTTCTATTGAAGGTTTATTATCGGATAAGTTAACAAGAACGCCCTTATTATTTGGGCGATGTATTTGCAAACTGCACTGCTGAAGATTTATTAATTTTGTTTTGTTGGAGACTAAAATCATGAGGTGACGAACACTATTTTTTAGAATTGAAATCACATACAGACATTTTGTTTCTTCTCTTGTATATTCAGGCAAGGAAATAATACTTATGCAGATAAAATAATATTTTTAATTTAAACGTTCTGTAATCTACAGCATTGCAACAACAATGCCTATAGCCGCGTCTCTCTTAGGATCTGGACATTGAAATTCATTCAAGTTTTCCTGGTTGTTTAAATTTTCCATTTATAATACAAACTTTTGTTCCACTTAAATTATCAAAATGCTCAACATTTTTTTTAAAAGTGTTAATTAATAAATTCTCTTGCTTTTTTAACCTGAAAATTCGGCCTTTTTTAACTGAGAAATGTTGTTTTTTAAAAGCATTTAAAACTTTTTCATTCAACATTTTTGAAGTAATCACATTTTTTTGTTTGAAATTCGGAAAATTGTTTTCCAGTGTTTTTTTATTTTTTCCTGTTCTTTGGCCTTTTCGATCAGAAATTACCTTTTTATTTAGAGAAAACACGTAACAAAAAATTATTGTAATAAAATGAAAGTGAGTCATGTATTCTCTAGTCTTGAGGTAAAAATCAAGAAAAGTGAAGGAGCCAAGAGCAGTGTAATTAACTTCGAGTGTAAAAAAAGAATAAAACATTTTCCATTAATATTTGCATACTGCACGAACCATTTGCCATAAATATAACCTTCGTAAAGTTTCTTCTGTTTCAAAAAGTGGCACGCTATTTCTCAATGGCGCAGTTTCTGCCCCTTGATGAAAAGAACTACGTCGCAATGACTATAATTTTTCAAAAGAAGAAACTTTCTCGCTGAAAATTAAGAAGTAAAATATGTTCCCTGGGGTAATGTTTAAGTAATTGCCTGGACGTAGCCTTAAAGATATAGTGCTGTAGTCTACAAGTTTTAATGCGTTTCTAAGAACCGTTCCTGCTCGGGAAATTCAGTCAAACACAGGAAATTTGCTAGATAAGTTGAAGACCTGTTGAAGCGACAACTTTCACATGAAAGTTAAAATTGCAGTTTAAGATTTCATTAACTTCACATTATAAATCTCGCGTGCTGTTGCTGTTACACACATGTTTTGCTAAAACTTCAAGAGGCCCGACTCAACTTAGAAACTCTCCATCCTTGAATGAAAGCATTTACCCACACTGAGGAATCATAGCAGAAACATGTTCACTTTTAACACATTTGTAAAAACGAGCGTGTAAATTTACTAGTTATAAATGACTACAAAAGTGTTAAGTTCTACCCCAAAGACTAATGTCGCCAAAATGTATTAATAATATTAATATACTTCCAGTACTATTAACATATATTTCAGTACGAGCGTGTAAATCTTCATTTCTTGGTGGATCACTCGTCTGGCCCAAACAAATATACCTTAATTCATGTTCTACACGATGATGATCGATTTATGCAGAAAACTTCCGTATATGGAAGGCTTTCCTCTCGTTTTCAGGATCATAAATAATGTAGTTATTTAGCCAGTGCTTACGAAAGCCATTAGTTTTGTACACCGATCAATAAAATGTTTGGTATCCATATCATGGGTGTTTATTTTCGTAGATCATTTGAAAACTCATTTGTTCACTGCTGTTTTCTCGTAGCTGTCTAAAATTGTTCGCTTCGAAACCAAGCACCTAGAGGTTCTTAATATTATTTAATCACAATTTTTATTTTATACGTCATTATTTGTACATTTTAAGCATTAGCACTGAACCAATTGGGAACCAGCGCCATTTTTTTGGTACACGTAATTAAGAAGGCATTTTTATTTGTTTAGAATGGAGTTGAAGAGCCACTTGGAGAAAATAAC